>VBSM01003186.1:3696945-3722781 GCA_008086735.1 Cheirogaleus medius
AAAAAAAGAAATGTGGAGGTCTTTGAAGACGCTGCTTTTGTAAATATTGCCAGCTCTACCCGAGCCGCACGGTTTTGTTGTCTAACATTTCTTCTCAACCAGCGATTAGTCAACGACTCTAGCATTTCAGCCGCAGATCTGAAGCATGCAGAGGATGCGGTGCACGCCCTGCGTTACCATGGCAACACGGGCACGCAGCATCCTCTTCCTCCCGCAGCTTCAGCGTGGTGGCTAATGGAGCTCCAATTGTTTAAATGTTGTCTGCAGACAAAAAAACGATGTGATTGCCTGGTGGAATTGCAGTGTTTTTCTTTCTTTTAAGAATTTTCTGGAATTTGTCTAATAAGCGTGTTTCATAATGAAAACAACAAAATAAGCAAACGTATTTGTGCGTCTGCAGAGAAGAGGGGTTCTTCTGGACGTGACGAATGTTCATGTTCCTTGATTCCCAAGGTTGGCCATTTCTCAGCCTTTCGTAGGTGTGAAGTGAGGCTTCTGCTCTGGTGGCGGCTCACTTGCCGTTCGTCACCCTTGACGTTGCCATCCAGATGTGTTTGCAGCTGCTCGCTGACTCCCTTTATTAACCTCTTGGTGAAGCTGGTGTAGGAGGCAGGAGAGAGCAGTTCTGGTGCCGGGCGGCCTCTCTGGGAGCCTGTGGGCCTGTCTGTTCACTGTTGGGAACAGAGAATGACCCGGAGACCTCTCTCAGCCTTTGCTTGGCTGTATTCTAACCCTTGCAAGACCCCTTCAACCTGCATGCTGCGGGGGACAGATTTGAGTCCCCTTGGGGACCCCATGGACCCTGCTTCAGCGCAGGTTTGAGTGTGGGAAGCTGCAGGCCAGCCTCCCGGCAGCTTCCTGGAGATGGAAGGGCAGGGGGATGGGAGACGGCCGTGCTGGGGGAGGTTTGGGTTCCCAGGCCCCAAGACACCATAGTGGGAGCATTCTTTGAGGTTTTATTATTAATAGTATTTTATAATTTTGTAAGGATAGATAACATCTAGATGTTGTGTTCTACCAAAACAAATATTGTTCTTTTGAAAATATGTTAGACTAGAAAAATGCACTTAGATCTTCTCATTTTGACTTGGAGATGCATGGAGTGAATGCCCACTGTGTCCCTGACAGGTGGCTGATGCGGGCTGCCCCCGTCCTTTGTAGGATGCCCTGTCGTAGGGCGTGGGCAGGTTGGCATCTGCTGCATGTAGACTTTGTAGTTTTTAGCTTTGCTCACTTTCTATCTTTGGCTTCCTGGCTCTGCTCCTCTGGAATGTCCCCTTGCTGAGCCTCAGCGTCCCTCCACTGCCTGGTACACGTCTCTCGAGTGCCTGCTCCTTCTTGTTCTCACAGGGATAGAGTGTTGGCAGACGGTGCCAGAGACTGTCCGAGTCGGAGCGGGTTGGACTCATGGCTGTATTCCGTAAAATTCTGTTGTGTCTTTTTTTCCCCTCTTGTAATCTGGCTCTGGAAGAAACCTGCTGGTTGCAGACCAGCCGAGAGGGGGCTCGGCTGGGATTCCAAGGGGTGGGGCCTCAGGGAGGTGGAGCTGTCCCTGCCTCGGGGACCTGGAGGTGCTCAGGGAGCAGGCTGGTCTGGCCCTGGGTCCCTCGGCCTCTCCGTGTGGCCGGCCCTGCCCTTTGGATGGACGGGGAGGACGCGTGAAAGCCGATGAGGCTTGGAGAGGTTACGTGGACAGGAGACTCATCTGCGGTCCTGGACCCAGAAAACAAAGCTATGGGGGGAAAGAGGGGTCCCCTGATTCCTGAGGCCCTGATGCTACTTGGCCTTCAACCAAAAAAAATTGGTGTACTTATGTTTTTAGTGGGAGAGAGAAGAGCAGTTTTCCACGCGATGTAACTGATGAGAGGCCTTGGGGTCAGTCTCTTGGAGGCCTGAGGGAGCAGGGACAAGCATTAAACCAGTAGAATGTCAGGGAAGGCTTGGCCTGACACAACCCACCCTCGGTCATAAAACCTTTCAACGTTCTCCTTGTTTCCCCTCCATCCCGAGCCCCCCAGCCATGCAAACGATAGCAATACCAATGGCAGTGGTGCCAGTGGGAGTAATAACATTAATAAGCACAGAAGAGCTAATGTTAAGAGACCAGGGAGGAAGGCAGGGGGTGAATTCTGCGTGGAAGTGGTTTTGCACAGAGCTGTGTCATTTCAGAGGATGCTTATGACAGAGTTTCTTTCTTTCTTGCCTTACTTTTGGGGGTTTTCTTTCCTGATGGACGATGGATGCGGAGAGAGTTTGTGAACAGGTCCTAGTGAAGAAGTTCTCTGAGCACTTTTTCTTGATCGCTTGTTCTTACCATAAAACAAGCTGTGGGAAGGGGAAGGAAAAATCCAAGTGACCAGTGGCACTCGGAAGGGAAGACAATGGACTTGAGTCCCTGGGGAGAAGCCTACGTTGAAACGTTGGAAGGATCAGGACATGGGGTAGGAGGAGCTTCGAAAAGAGCAGGAAGCCCCAGCTACAGGTGGAAAAATACAGGGGCTGCCGGGTCCGATCACTTGAGATTTAGAGAATTAAGAAATGGGGGCTGGGGATTGGGTGGGGCAGTGACGTGGGGGAGGCTGTGAGGGGGGCGGGCTGGGTGGCTGCAGGGACGGGCCGTCTCCATGTCTGGGCTAGGTGGCGCAGGGTCTGCGCGCGCGCGCGCGTGTGTGTGTGTGTGCGGGCGCGCGTGCTGAGGACAGCAGAGGGGCTTCTCCTGCCCTTGGTCCCCTGGGGCCCCCAGGCTGACGGAGCATCTTTATTTTCAACGTTCCTGGTGCCCTGCCAGAGGGACAGGGTCTGCAGAGGGCCTCGCGTTTGCAGTGGGGAGGGTGTGGAAACTTGGAGCATGGCAGGACTGAAGGCACGACTCCTGGCCGCCTGTTTCAGACACGGGTAAATGGGGACTTGCTCCCTGGTTACATGAGGTGAAGCCCCTGGGCTGGGGGCAGGAAATAACGGGCCGGCTGCCTTAGTGTCCCTGGACATCTCCTCCTCAGGGTGCAGCTTGGCATTGGGTGGTGACACCGCCATTTACCGCCAGGGTAGGGTAAGCGTTATGGTGTTAGCAGGAGCAGTACCTTCCCTGCTTTTCCCTGACTCTGTGCAGGGCCAACACCGGGAGCTCTCAGTCACAGATAGACACCGAGACAGATAGGGTGGCAGGCTCATCCCCACCTGTGGATAAGCCTCAGCCTGGCTCCTGGCTCCTACTCTGTGTTGACGTCCCTGCCTGACGGGACCGGCTAACCCCGTGTGCCCTGCGAGAGTTGGCGCCGTTCCCACGTTCGCTGAACACCACGCAGGCTTCCTGGACGGTCAGGCGAGGTCTGCCCCGCTCTGATGATGCCCGATCAGCTCACGTCCGCCTTGGTTAGCTCCGGCTGCTGTCAGAGTATCACAGACCGGGCGGCGTAAATAACAGACGTGTGTTTTCTCCCATTTCTAGAGGCCGCAAGTCCCAGATTGTGATGCGGCACGACTGGGCTCTGGTGGGTGCTCCAGTCCTGGCCTCCAGACGCCCCTCTTCTTGCTGCGTCCTCACGTGGCGGGGAGAGGGTGGGAGAATGAGGGAGTGCACACGTGCTCTCTGGTATCTCTTCTTTATTTTTCTGTTTTAAAATTTACATTGAATGCATTATTTTACTCTGCCCCCCCCAACCAGGGACGATATCCCTTCTTAGAAGGGCACCAATCCCATCACGAGGGGCTCACTCTCATGACCTCATCTAATCCTAATCGTCTCCCAAAGACTCCATTTCAGATGCCATCGCACTGGGGGTTGTGGCTGCAACACGCAATTTTAGGAGGACCCGATTCAGTCTGTAGCACAGCACTTCCCAACACACCCACTCAGCAGGTCTGACTTCTCCAGCGTGAGCTGGGCTCCCTGGGCTCCCTGGGCTCCCTGCCCTGGAGCTGAGACCAGGGTATGGGAGGAGGTGCCCTGGCCAGGGCTGCAGGTGTCCTCTGGCTCAGAAAATTCTTGTTGTCCTACTTCCTGCCCGGCCCCTCCCCCTCTGGCCTTCCCATTCTTGTCCTGTTACCTGTTCTCGCCTCACCTGCCTCACCTGCCTCACCTGCCCCCACCTCCCCCCACCTGCCCCCTGCCTGGTGTCCCCTTCTCTGCAGCCCCTCTAAGAGCCACTCAGTAGGGTGGTTGGCTGACTTTCCTTCGGATTTCTTCCCAAGGCTGTCTGATGGTTCTGAACCCAACGTCACCTCCTGTGGCCTGCAGGCCACCCCCCTTTGGTCCTGGAGCCAGGTCTACTCAACGGATGTTGTGTCCCCTGTGGGCTAGTGTACTGACCTTCTGTTGCCCCGAGGGGAGGACTCTGCCTTTATTCAGGCCTCTGCCTCTCACTTCTTTTGGCCCATTTACTGCTCCCACGCCCAGCTCAGGGTCCGCCACTTCCACGCTGTCCTCCCCAAGCACCTTCCCGGGCAGCCGCAGAGGTAGTCTTGGTTCCCTGGTGACCCATGTAACGCTGGTCTGGAGATGCAGATTCTCCCTTTCAGATCTCGAGTCCTTTGAGGGCAGGGCGCTGCAGTGAATGTAGGACCAAGTGATGTTCACGTGTCGAGGTCGTGGTCCTCTCCAAGGCGGCCTTAAGCATTTTCATAACGGATAATTGTCTTTAAGGAGCTGATCTTTGCAGGAGGCGTTCGCCTGCAGTCGCACACGTGCGTGACAACACGGGGGGTGGGGTGGGCCGAGGTGGTCCTGATTCTTGTTCCGAGGCTGTGATTTATGATGCCTGTGTGCTTAGCTGTGGCGTCAGGCCTGCAGATGCGACCGGAGTATAATTAGAGAACCCCTCTCCATATGCATTCTCTGAGCGAGGGGCCCGAGGGCACGTGGGCTCCCGTGAGCAGGGTACTGAACCAGTTGTGAGGAACATCTGCATGTGCATTACAGTGAGAGTCGAAAAATACAATCTCGAGTTTCTGCTAAAATCTAGATTTGGCATAAATGTCTTCATTTCTTTAGAGAGCATTACATCGATTACAAATATGAGTCGAACTTCATACCTTTGTAAGAGTTTTCATATAAATATGTTTACATATGAGACAGAGACATCCTTCTCTGTTCCAGTTTTGGAACGTGTGGTCACCGTCCCATGTCTGGAAGCTTTGCCGTCTTACGTGTTTGTGGGTGCATCTTCACGGGCACAAACCAGCACAGCGGCTTCCCTCCCAGGCAGTCCAACATCAATATTGATGTTAATAATTATGTAAAATTATTCCAGTCTGCAGCCCTCCAGCCTCACTGGAGAACAATCAGACTTGCTTTATTTTCTAATTGTAATCTTAGTCTGAGCACGATTTCAGGACTTAGTTTTCTGAATTGCTTATTATTTCATACGTTTTCTTTTCTTGGTGAAGCCCGGGTCGTCTGCGTCTTGGGTGTGTGTGGGGTGGCTTGGCTGTGCTGGAAGGGAGGTCGTGCAGATTTAAGACCAACATTTATTTCCTCTTATCTCAGCGGGGGCTTGTTAATTGATTGCACCTCTCGTGGGGTGCAGGGGCGGTGCCTCTGGCTTAGGTGGCCTGGTTAAAGTGGGGCTCAGATGCCCCTTCCGCACATACAGTGTGTGTGCGTAATCAGAGGGCCAGGGATGCGGTGAATAATTCATGTCAGCTGGGGCTCTTGGCTCTGGTAATGAGCTCTCAGGGGCAACGCCTTGAGTGCCTGGACCCTTCCAGATGATCTATGAATTGGTCTTTGCCTTTGTGCTTATTCAAACTGACAAATAAATACATTCTTAATAGCTAATTGTGTTCAGGTGCTAAGGGGAAAGCATGGCTTTGCGTGGGTTTCCCTCTGACTCTTCAGAACCTACAAATGCACACAATTAGTGTGAGAAGAGTTGCGGTTCAGATGGACAGTTTGGGAGTTCTTGACCAGTGCATCCAGGGTCACGTGGGGGGTAGTGGCCACTCTGCACAGGGTGGCCAGATAGCCAGGTGCAGGTTCGCAGCGGGGACATATACTCAGCCTCTGCCTCTGGGTTGTCCGGCCACCAACATTGCGATCTTGTGCAAGGTGTGACCCCACATCCACAGATCCCGGGAGACCCTGAGCTCAGGCCGTCTTGGTGAACTTGCACCTTTCACAGGTGAGGCGTGACTATGGCTAAAGGTGTTCTTCTGTTGTGCAGTTGACTCTGTTTCCCGAGGTGAGGTTGGCAAATGAATATAAATTGTAAGTAAACAGTTTTGCATTTAATACTCTTTATATGACATTTTTGAGGCAAACAGTCCTAGGGTTCTAAGTACCTTATAATTTGGCAGCTTATTTTATAAGAAAATGGGCTCTACCTTGTAATCTAAACTTGTTTGCACTTAATGCATCTGTTCGGAGCCCTGTATCCAAACAATAGGGCTTCCTTTAATTAGAAGTATTGTGTTTATTTGAATAGAAACTGTGAATTCAGAAACCAACCAAACACTGTGTTCCTTTTAAGGAGATAAAAGTCAGGGTGGGAACTCTGAGCTAAATGCTAAAGTGTTCTTGCCTCTGGGCATCCCCTTTCTCTCCCTATTCTCCCTAAAACCTGCTGGAAATTGTAAGGAAGGGGAAAAATAAATCCCAGGTAAATGGAATCACTTTATTGTTTATTATTCCAGGTGATCTGCTGATAAATGAAAAGAAGGATTAAAATAAACTGGTAATTACTTTAAAATATTCCTTTGTGAGTGTGCCTAATTGGTGCAGCCCTCCCTGTAGGGCGGTGCTCCCCCTGCAGCTCTGGGGGGCGGCTGTAATTAACAATAAATTAGCATATAGCCAGGCTGGGCAGTCCGTGGGGTGGCCTTGTCCATCTGCTGTGTGGGGAGCTTGGGTGACACCTGGCTAGCAGTGATGTGCAAGGATCCTTTGTTAATTGGGAATGTTATGGATGAGTCAGAATCTTTGGTATGGTTTTTTTTTTTCCTTGCATGTGTATGTATTCTGGCCAAATAATCATAAAAGCACCTAAGTTTTCTCTCTTAGTGCCTGTTCATTTATTCACTCATCAGATACTTACTGAACATCTACCTACTGGTGCACAAAAGCAAGCGAGCTCTTTGGCCTCCAGGTGCTTGGAGTCTAGGAGGGAAGATGACACTGACCAGAGTCACCGCAGTAGCCGTAAAGTTAGCGGCGGTCAGCGTCGCTCAGAGGGGCGGTGGCCGGTGCTGGGCTGTGTATCACAGAAGTGGCTGGGAAGGGCTGCAAGGAGGTGGGAGTTACCTAGTGAGCTGCTGCTCTTCCTTCAGCACTCAGCGGGGGTAGGAAAGTGTGTCATCTCCGAAGGGGAGCAGCGTGTGCAAAGGCCCTGTGATAGGATAGGTGTGTCTGGGCAGGGGGAAGAAGGCCGCTGCAGCTCGAGGGAGAGAAGGAAAGGAGCAGCGTGGCGAGGGGTGAGGGGCTTTGCTGTCCAGCCCACGAGCAGTGAGCACTCACTGAAGGATGTCTGGTGTGCGGCCTTTTGTCAGTTTCGCTTACCTCCAGAGCACCCAAGGTCCCCGCAGTAATGCGGATCAGCTCCCCCACCCCCGTGGCAAACTGGCTTGGGATTTGGGCCGTGCCAGGCTCAGAGCCAGACACCTTGTCCACGTGGCTGGGGAAGAGGCTAGACTGGGTAGGTCAGTATTCATCATGAGTTCTTTTTTGTGAAATAGAACAAAGCATTGGGTGCCAAGAGGTGTTATCTTATCCCATTTTCTTTGCCTCTTAGGGAAGATGTTTGATTCTGTGGCTCTTCGTTGTTGAGTTCAGATGTCTTCTCTGCTTAGAGCACGATGCCATTGTGATATTTTGCAACAAATTTGGTTCACTAGCGCTGACTTGGAAATAGTCAAAGCCCAAGTGAACGTCTGCCTGTGTGTGGTGCGCTCACATAAAGAGTGCAATTTGAGGAAAGTGGTCTCTTGTTTTTTTAAAGTTTAGTTTCTAATCAAATGCAAATGATCTGAGCCTCTTCTGTGAAGAGTACGAGTGTTAGTGGCTCCTCCATGTCACAACAGCCCACAGAGGCCGGTTTCGTCACTTCCACTCTGTCTAGCTTGCATGGTCCAGGGACATTCCAGCTTTAGTTGGATTGTCCGAGGTCACAGGGCTGGGACTCGGAGAACCAGACTTCAAAGGGCATCTGACTGCAACGTAGATCCTCTCTCCGCTGCCTCGCACTGTCTTCTAAACGGGCCCCACGGAAGAGCTTGCCAATATTGTTAAAAGTGGAATGATCTAATATGACCAAAAGTTGGAATGATCCCGTTCTTTACTCACAGCCTGAGATATTTTTTCAAAGCATTATCTCTCTAGTGTTTCTAGGCAGAGAATTTATTACGTTTTGCCTAAATTTATCTGTAAGCGTGGATCAAACGTACATCTGGCACTATTCTCGACTCTGAGCCATTGTAGCCTATTTTCTATGCCAAGAGAAAGTATTTTAAGGAAGCAGGGTCAGCCCTCCTGGTCCCTGACTTCACAGGATAGCTATGTGTTCTGCCTCTTGGGGAGCTGGGTTATTGTGAAACTAGGTCAAATTATTGTTTTCTCTTTTTGCCTATAACCATTCCAAAGACAGAATTCTTTACTCAAAAAATTGAATCTTTTTGGATGTTCATATATTCTTGGGGTGGACATCAAATGCAGAAAATAAATGAAAGAGGTTGCTTTGATAGCATCTGAACAGCACACTTTTTAAGCAAAATTAAAAGGCCAATAAAAAATGCTTATATGATGGAGGATTGTCTTTTATATGTAAAGAGTTCTTATAAAACAAGAAATATAAATTCCTCAACAAAAGGAGATGGGCACAAAATTCATAAAAGAAGAAATAAAAGGGGCAATTGAGATGTAAATATGTTTGGCTTCATTGATTAAAGAACAACAATTAAAATGATGAGGTGATGTCTTTTTACCTAGTTAAGTTCAACAGTAAAAACTAAGACCCCATATTGGCAAAAGGCATATGGAAATAGGTCTGCTTTTATGTTAATAGAGGAATGCAAATTGGGATAGCCCTCTGGAGAGAAATTTGGCAAACTGTAATAAAAGCCTTAAAAAAGGTGTTTGGCCTTTGACCTAGCAATTCCATTTCTGCCTGTCTACTCATAACCCTAGATGAATTCAACCCATTAAAGAAAACGTATATGTATGGCTTCCTGACCCACCTGAGGCCTCATCCAGTCCAGTTGTGTTGAACTTGAAGACACTCAGTGCTTAGGTGCCTGGCACAGAGTAGACCTTTAGTTAATGTTTTTGTCCTCAATAGATTTTAAAAATTTAATAGTGAAAAAAGAATTCTGAATGTATGATTTAAAAAATTATTTTGTAGCTTAAAAGCTTGGGAAAGATGTACTTTTTGTTGCATGGTTGACGTGAGGGGGATCTATTGCGTAACTTTTAAATGCCATTATTAACTTCCCTAGAGATGCTTGTAAAATGAACACATGTGAATCTTTATTTTTTATTTATTTTTTTTTGTTAGTTTCGAATGAATTGAAAAGTCAAAGTCACATCAGCTCTCCAGGGATTGGGCTGGGCTCACATTTTATGAATTTGCAGTAAAGAAGGGAAACATTTGCTTTCATTTTTGGCGTGCTGAAGTAGCCTTACCAGGGGATTGTAACTTTAAGGATGAATTGTAATGTAGGGGGGAAAACATTCTTAGAGAAAAAATATGTTTGAGTAGACAAGGAATAGCAGTTAAAATAATAATTTTTAAAAACTAGGTTAAAATGTCCAGAGAATTAGATTTTGTTCTAGCCAAAGCACAGCAAAGAAAGAGTATTTTATACAAACATTTCTGAGAATGCTAGATTTTAAGAGGAAGGTGAGTATAGTGGTTGAAATTATTAAGCCCTAAAACAGCAGTGTGCTTGCTGCTACTTTTGTTGTTGTAAAGGACATTTGCTTTTTAGGTATAATCTCTTATTTCTATGACCTGGCTAAAAGTTTCGGTAAAAATCCATTCAAGAGGTTTTTTTTTTTTGTTTGTTGGTTTTTTTTTAAGCACTCTGAAAACATATTTATTAAGTATTGAAGTAATGCAGTGAATGCAATGGATAGTTTTAGGGTATGCACGCATGCACTTTTGAATTTAAATACGCATTTTGTTGGGGATTTGGGGATGAGTGTCCTTTGTGGTGTGTGGGTTGTGGGGAGGGGGTGACTTCAGCGAAATGAGTTAAATAACCAGCATCCCATGGAGCACTAACATGCAGCTTATCTAGTTTTGAGAAAATCGACCGTGGGAAGGTTCCGGTCTGTATGTAATCATGCATACGTGTTTTGGATGGTTGTATGCAGTTGGTCTTAGATGCACACCATCTTTGCTCCTTTTTACTGGTACCACAGTTGTGATTTGTAACCCATCATATCCATTAGTTACTGGGATTTTTGGATTCTGTTCTGGTTGGAGCTCAGAGCTCCAAATACACGGGATGCTAATAATTTCCGTCTTATTGTTACTAAACCACAGGAGCTGCAACATTCCAGTAGGTTTTCGTGGGTGATTTTTGGGAGCAGGGGGCTTTTGTAGCCTCCACACCCCCTCTGCTGAGTGAATGTGGATATGTGTGTTCTGCTGTCATGGGCACCTGGTCGGTTTCTTGCAATTCGAAGCCTGTATCTGTGTCTGCCCAGTTTAATTGGCCTCCTGCAGGTCTGGTCTCCTCCTTCCCTCCCTCCCTCCCTTGTTTTTTTTCTAACCTTTACTTTCTGGTAGACCCATTTTACATTTGCATTAGCAAAAATTTTCAGGCTCAATTCAGGGACAAAGCTTCAAGTTAAGGATTTATAGACTAAAGTAGCTTTAATTATTTTATCTTTTCATTAATAAGATCCACTCTTATTAAGCTTGTATTTAGATAATGTACCATAAAAGCTTAAAATTAGAAGACTTTAAATTTTAATAGTGACTGTTAATCACTATTAGTAATAAGCTCTTGATCATAATATTTAAAGTTCACTGAGCTCTTGTTATGTTGGTGTATATAATCTTATTTAATCCTCAGAACAAAAGTAAAAAACCTGGGCGGGTAGATATGGGAGACAGAATAATGGCCCCCAAAGATGTCCCCGTCCTTATCCCTGAACCCTGTGGGTATGTCACCCTACATGGCGAAAGGGATTACGTTAAGGGCCTTGGGGAGGAAGATTATCCCGGATCATCTGGGTGGACCCAGTGTAATCAGGAGAGTCCTTGTTGGGGCAGGCGTGAGAATTAGATTTTGGTCGGACTCAGAGAAGAGATGTGAAGGCTGAAGGCAGAAGCAGATGGGGGAAGGGGCCGCAAGCCCAGGTCCGGGAGCAAGTCTTGAGAAGCGGGAGAAGGCGAGGAAGTGGATCCCCCGTGAGCCTCCGGAAGGATCACAGCCCTGAGACACCGATTTTGATTTTAGACTTTGGATGTAAGTTGAGAGATTTGTGTTGTTTCAAGCCGCCCAGTTTGCGGTGATTTGCTGGAGCAGCAGTAGGAAACTGACGCAGAGAGCACAGGTGTCACCCCCCTTTGCAACGAAAGGAAACCAGGTAAGTGATGTGCCCAGGTCACCCGGTGTGTTGCACGGTGGAGCTGGGATTCAGTCCTGGGACTGAGCGACCCTGGAGGCGGGAGTCGCACTGTCTCGGAGGAGGGAAGAGGCTCAAGGCCCAGATAGTCCTATCCCCAACACCCACCCCTTAATTTCATGGACGTCCCAGGTCGGCTGCTGGAAGTGCTCCAGACTGCGGCCAGGCAGCCAGCACCTCCATCGGCCGTTGCTGAGACCCTGCACACGCCTCGTTGGCTCCGGGGTCCCCTCCTCTCTGGTGTCCCTTCCCCTCGAGCTCAGACGTGCAGGCGGTTCTTGCTGCAGTGCGGCCAGGGCCCCTGCTCTACGTTTTTTCTGTGGGGCTTGTCCGGGGTGCGTTGCTGGAGTCTGCGCTGGACATGGTTTCCCTGAGGTTTGGCGGCTGCTGGCCCCCATTCCTGGGCTAGTTGCCCAGCTGTGGCGCCACCTTGCAGGGCCTCTGCAGCACCTGCCCTGGGAACTTACCTGACGCATCTGAAGCCCTTCCATGCGGGAGATTTGTCCCCATTCTGTGCTGGCAGCAGAATCACCTTCGAGGAATCAGCAAATCCTGAACTCTGCCTTTCGAAGTGTATCCCGAATGCGATGACTTCTTGCCGCCTGGGCCGTTAGCACCCTGGCCCCCGCAGCAGTGGCACTGGGTGGGGGGTCACTGCTCTTGGCTTCCAGATGATACTGCTGCCCTCTCGGACAGTCTCCTTCTCATAGCAGCCGGGTGGGGTCTCTCAGAACCCAAGTCAGGGTGTGACACCCTCTGCCAAAACCTCCCCCACTTGTCAAGGTGTGCTGTGGCCTCTGGCCCTGGCGCTCACCTCCGGCCACTGTCCCCTTGCTCATTGTCCTGCTAGTCCTTCAATGGGCCACAAAGCTCCTTCTCATCGTGGCTGTGCCCTGTTTCCTCTCCCTGGTCAACCCTTCCCCAGACGTCCCCGTGCCTTACGGCTCAGTCCTCACTTCCTCTGGCCTCGGCTCCAGTGTCAGCGCAGAAGCCTCCACACCCAGCTCTGCTCCCACGCCCCCTCACCGCGTCCTCTTTCTCCATCCCACTTACCAGCCGGACGTGTCTTGTTTCTTCCCCCCCTCACATGGGATGGGGTAGGACCTGTGAGGGCTGATCACGTCCCCAGCACCCAGACCAGGGGCCGCCACGGCAGGTCTGTGAGTGTTCGTTCGGCGTGCCGGTGACGAGTGACCTGGAGTTTGCTCTGGTTTCCTTTTAGTCATTGTGAGTGACTCCCAAACTTTAGCTCTTCGGCTTTGATTGCGACAAGTTGTCGGCACCTACCTGGCCATTGATGGAGAGGTGGCCAGGTCTGGGGTTGGGTGTGAGTCCTGGAGCCAGTGGGCTCCATTTGAATCTTGACTCCACTGCTGAGTTGGCTGGGCGACCTTGGAAAGCCACTTATTTTCTTTGTGCCTCAATTTCCTCATCTGTTTCAATACAACGGGATATGCTGACAGCCCGTACCTCCCAGCATGGTCAGGAGGATTAAATGAAGTGAGCTTGTTGACAATGCTCGGGGAGCCAGAGCCTCTGCTGCTGTCGTGTTGCCGCCGTCAGTGTTATTTTGGGCGCTTGATATTCTTACGAGTCTGTCATGAGAATGTTTGAGTCCAGGGATCCCACCCGAACCCTCAAGGACCCTCTCATGCCTCTGGTCTGGCTTCTCTGGCCACTGGCTGGGCTGACTCTGAGGGTCCCTGACCATCGTGGATTTGGGGGCTTCTCTGAAACTGGACGTGAGCGACCCTCCCGTTCTCTCCAGCACAAGGGGGAGTCATCGCCCGTGTCCATCGCTGGGTCTCGTGTTGGAAGCTGGACTGCCTGCTCTCTGCCCTGGGTCCACGTCCCAGGGACTCGATGATGGAAGAGCCACCGCTGTCCCTTGGGGGGTGCTCGCAGTCTAACAGGAGGGATCACCGTGACTGACACACCCCTGCTTTCTGTGGTTAGGGAGGCTGGCGCGAGGCTGCAGTGTTGCTCAGACCAGCCCGCCGGGTGGACTTTTCCTGTCGTTGCCTCTTACAGACCCTGTTCCTTTTCCTGCGGCTGGTGGAGTGGGATTTTCACGTCTCTAGCCAGTGGGCAGCTTGCTACTGTCCAACGTAAAATCACACTCGGCACTTTAGGATGCTTTAACCTCTCCTTGTTGTGTTGTGAATAGGTTACATGTAGACAGAAAGCCATCCGAAATGATTAAACTTTTTTCTTTGGGCTACACAAAAATTGGATTTAAAGAAGTTTAGGTTAAAATCTGATGCTCTTCGTGCTTTTCACAATTTTGGGAAAGAAATTTGTAGTCTCTTGCTTCCCAGGAGTGGCCAGCGTCACACCAGCTCTCACGCTGGCTTTATAGTGTTCACAGAGGAACAGACGGTCAGCAGGCCCTGGGATGAGCTATAATCATTGTTATGTCTTGGATGGTCTCTGGCCAGCCAGTGCTCTGTAGCACCCTCGTCCTTCAGAGGTCCCCTGGCCTCATGGTGGGCGCTCTCCTCAGAGGTGTGTGCTGAATGGCTCTAGAGCTTGTGCCTGGGCTCGTTCTGCAAAGCCAGGGTTGCGAGATCTAGAGACAGGTGTTGGGGGGGACAGTGTTGGCTCTTTCTGTGCATTCTTTAAAGTCAACTTTGACCCTTTAGCCAATGTCAGTTTTGAAAACCTGACCAGTGAAGTTGAGACACCAGCCAGATCTCCAGTAGACACTCTGCCCACACTCACCTAGGTCTCATGGGTGGTTTGGCCCACAGGAGCTAATGTTTGCTGAGCACTCACGTGTGCCAGACTCTGTTCTTAGCATGAAGCCATTCACCCCAGACCCTGTTACACGGTGAGATTTTAGGGAATCTCACATGTTGCTTCCTGCACACGCACACTGGACAGTCATCGTAGGAAGTAAGTCGTGGTGTTTCTGGTCTGTTCTGGCAGCCAGCACTGCTTCAAGGAAGAGGATGTAGGACCAGTGAACGCATAAAGTCATGGTGGCCTGGGACCCATGCTCCAAGCCCTCCCCACCTGCCCCCAGAGGGAGGTGGGAGCGGAATAAATAAAGCGTCAACAGCAGTGACCATCCCTGGATGTAAGTATATAGTCAGGGGTTGAAAAGTAGAAGAGGTTAGAAGCCAACGTGCACATCCTTTTGGGGGTAACAAATATCTTTCTTGCAGCCCGTTTTCCTGTTGATTGCCTGATGCTCCCCAGGCTGCTGCAGCTCTGATATTTTAAAATAAATGAGCCTTTCCTTTCCTTTGGAACTTTCGGCGCAGCTGCGGAAACAATGCATCAGAACGGATGGACTGCTTTGGGCATTCGCACACGCTCTGCAGGCTGACCTCCGCGTGGAGATTGCAGCGTGTTGAGCACAACAAAGGAATCCATGGGCGTCAGCCTGCAGATCAGGGTTTGCTTTGCTTCGTCGTGTAAACATTAGCGGAGTGTATTTTGGGGATGGAAAATTAGTTAATTTGGAAATGGTGGGTTATTAGACTTCGCTTGTTCTGCAGGCGGTGGCTCTGAGATTTGCTGCTTCAGGGTTTCAGGATGACACGAGCCGTCTGGTGCAAAAGGTTTGCCTTTGCTCCTCGCGCTCACGCCTCCGTTCTCCCTGCGCCGCCGGCTCCAGGACCAGCTGCTAGGTGCTGGTGCCGTGGGCCGGGAGCCAGGCTGGGAGTGAGTGGAAGGTTAGGGCGCCGGTCACAGGCCTGTGATGGAATTGCTTGACTTTGAAATCTCGACTCCTCCCTTCCTTTTAGACGTTTTCTCAGAATGAATGACACATTTTTGCTTTCAACCACCCTGTGCTGTTAGTTTCCATGTCAGATTTTTTTTTTTGAATCTTATAACTTTTTTTCAGTGTTTATACAACACTTAGTATTTGTAATGTAACAAAGGATGATATTTAATAAGGTATAGTGCCCAAGAGGAATATTTTCTGTTTCCGTTTTAAAGATGATTTCAACTTGAGCTGTCTCATGGATAAGTTAGATCACACCAAGTGCGCCTGTAAGCGCCCTGGGGGACCCAGCGCTGCTAATGACTAACAGAAGGACGCCCGGGCGCGGCCAGCCTGCTCCCACGGGGATCCAGGAGCACTGAGGGCCCCGCCGCGTCATCTCTGCACCCACCATCCCAAGTGATGCTGTGATGAAGGGAAACTTCTTACTGCTAAGTGAACCTTTTAATTGTTGAATGTATAAAATGCTTCAAATACTAAAAATCAGAAGACCATGATGAACGTCATTTCTCCCTGATTTAACATTTGACCACATTTGCTTCATCTGTATGTTGTGTGTGTGTGTGTGTGTGTGTGTTGTGTGATGTTTACGAAGGGAAACATCACAGATGAGTGGGAGGCCCAGCATTCCCTCCTCAATTCTGTTGAAGACGGCTTGTGTCTTTCCCACCGAGGTGACTTGAGTGTGTGTCCTTAGGCAATAAATGGCACTCTGTCTGTATGAGAGGTCAGAACCTACAGTGGGAACATACTGGAGAGATCCTCCTGCAGTTTGCATGAAAAGAAAAATTGTTACATGTTGCTCTGGTTCTTTCTTTTTTTACTTGCTCTAGAATAATTCCAATTGGAACTTAAAATATTTTTAAATTTAAGTATTGTGTTTTCCGCTGCATGTGTGTGCCGTACAGTGTACATGTGTGCACGTGTGCAGGTGACAGTGGTACTGTTGGTGCCTGCGTGTTGTGGGGAGGTGCAGGGGTTCCGCCGCAGCCCCTCCGGTCGCAGCAGGTGTGGCCATCGGAAGGGAAGTGCTGGCAGGACCGCTCCGGTGCTCGATGCAGACTCTTGACGCTGCTGCCTTTTCCTCCGTGACCTGAAATCTCTGACCTCGGCAGTCAGCTCTACGCAGACCTGAGCTGCTTTGGGATACCGCACAGGTCACTCAGACCTCCACCTCTGGGGACGATGCCTTTGTGACAGCCGTGAGCGGAAGGGGACTTGGGCTCCGACTTGGAAGAGGCGTGAAGACCTGCAGGCCGTGCACAGTCGAACGTCTGGTTGAGACAACTGCAAGAAAATCATGGGGGTCCCACGTCGCTGAGGTCAGGGCTGGCTGCGTGTGTTGGGGGAGAAAGGTGCGTTTCCCGTGGAGGGAATGGTGGGCTCGGATGGTCTGAAAGAGGAAACTGTGCTTTGTGAATTCGCTGTTATTAACCCGACTGGACTGCTGGTTTTGCAAGTCCAAGTTGCCAAATGTTAGTTCTTTATGAACTTCAACTTAAAAAGGGAGGTAAAAGATGACAACGTAAACGAGGGCAGGCGTGTGTTTAGGAGGTCCTTGTACTGTGTTTCTAATACACAGTTGGCGGTGACACGTTCTGCTCGAGATGAAACAGGTGGTAGTCCGACAGACATCACGAGGTTGGTTTTAGCTTCGTCTGGGTCTTTTCCTTGTAATCATGGCTTAATGACGTTTCCAATAGAAGATTATAATAATTTAGGAGCGTGTCACATACTATTGGTTAGGAGTATACGTTGCCCAATCCATCTGGAAGGCATTGTGACAACATGCGACCAAAACATGAACACTGTTCCCGCATTCAGTCTAGAAATTCCACACAGAGAAAGGTTTAATGGGAACGTGGAGTATTAGCAAAGGTGTTTGCAAGAAGAATGCACAGGTATTTGTTGCTGCTGCATTGCATAAGAGCAAAAAATTGGGAAAAATGTAAATAACCCCGTTGGTTTCCATACCATGCAGTGGGCAGGGATAACTGAATTTGGCCAGCACTCTGTCTCGTAAGTTGGTTTGGTAGATTATTGGGGAGACCCAGGGGAGGGTTGCGGTGGGTGCCTGACACGGGGCAAGTATGTAGCGCAAGTTAATGCTAGTGTGTTTTTTAAAAACTGTCTATGCATGTATTAATAGACACCTGGAAAGAAGTGCACCGGAATGTGGTGTGACAGTGAATTTTATGGGTGAGTCCCCTCCCCCCTCCTTTCCTCTCCTCTCCTCCTCCCCTCCCCTCCCCACAGGGTCTTGCTCTCTCACCTGGAGTGCAGTGCCGTCATCATAGTTCACTGTATCCTCCCTCTCCTGGGCTCAAGCTTGTCCTCCTGCCTCAGCCTCCTGAGTAGCTGGGACTACAGGTGCATGTCACTACACCCGACTAATTTTTTGTGAAGGTGGGGTCTTGCTATGATGCCCAGGCTGGTCTCAAACTCCTTGCCTCAAGTGATCCTCCCACCTTGGCCTCCCAAAGTGCTGGGACTACAGTGTGAGCCACTGCGCCTGGTCCTTTAAATGTTTTTCATATATGTGTGTATATTTCTCTTTTCCTCATTGAACATGTATTATATAAACAAAGTTATTTAAATAGAAGTAACTTGAGTGATATTAAAAGTCTATTTTTTCCAGGGGGAAAGTATAGTTGAAGGAAAAGGTTTTGTGGAGAGGTCAGCACACACTTTCTGGAAGGGCAGGTGGTGAATATTTTCAGCTTTACAGGTGGTACAGTCTCCGGCAGCCTCTGGAATGTGTTGTAGGGAGAAGCACACACGTTGGCATGGATGCATTTCAGTAAAACCTTATTTGCAAAAAGCACATGGTGGGCTGGATCGGCCCCCAGGCCACTCTGCTGACCTCGATTCTGATGTGTCCCACCGTGGACCATAATATTTGAAATCCCACAGTACTGGGCCAAACTAGCACGTTTATTTTGTTATTTTGTTGGCTTTATTTTCATTGTCTACATAAAGTGAATTTGAAACCGAACTGTTGAAAAGTAAGAAATGACGTGGATCGTTGTTACTTCTGTTATTTCATTGCACACTGCGGCGTCCTTTTATCTGTAAGGGACGGTGGCACCGCCCTCTGGTCTTCGTGCACCGGCCAGGACCGTCCTGAGTTCTGTGTCGGCCGCTGTCCTCCGCAGCCTCAGGTTCTGGTCGTCGCGGTTCCGTGCAGTGCCTGGGCCTTTGTGGCGCGGGGGCAGCAGCGGCGTTCGCTGCTTTTGTGGTCCATGTCCCCGGATTTCCCCGCGTGCTCGCAGCGCTCCGTCGCCGGCAGAGCCTTCTTCCCCGTCGTGGCGTTCCCGTTTAGCATGACTCAGTTTTGGGGCTCACGTTTATTGCAGAGAAAGGGAAATGGCTTTTCTTGGCTGCTTTTCTCAGTGGTTTGGATGTTATTTTTGAGTTCTGGCCAGAGGGAGATGGGACGAGGTCAGAACTGGAAAAATACGTCCTGGAATCTTATCGGCTGGAGCGAGGAAGAGGTTCTCGAGGAGCGTGAACTTGGGAAAGGAAATGGCGTGTTTGGTGGAAGGGAGGGGGCGATGGGCCGGGCGGGCACAGGGCTCGAGACTGATGCAGGGAGGGGGTCCTGGCCCCCTACTCGTTGACTGGGCAGTTCTCCCAGGCAACGCAGGTCTGCAGCTGGTGGGAGGCAAGGGGAAGCTCAAGACCCACAGGGAGCCAGACCCATCCACGGCACTGGGAGAGCTGAGTCGCCCAGTGGGTGGGGGGAGGGCAGAGCCAGCCTTGCCACCCATTCGATGGACGCGGCGCCGGGCACCTCAGCGTATCGCCTGTGGTCCTTTCAAAGGCAAGGAACGGGTCGAGAGCCCTTCACTTGCCCGTGGCAGAGCAGCTGCCGGAGCAGAGGACACTGAGCCTGACCGCCACCCAGTGCTCCTGCCTGCGTTCCCAGGGACACCGAGCAGGGGTGCGGGGAGCGGGGAGGGGCTGGAAAGGGGGAATTTTTTGTGTGGATTTCCGGCAATGGGCTTGGCAGAGGGGAGGCCTGGCAAGGAGCTCCAGGCATAAGAGCAAGCAGCTGGAAGTGCCCGGGGCCTGGAGAGCCCAGTGGAATCTTTGAGGGAAGATGGAGACAGGGTTGGGTGTGGCCGTGGATGCTCTGGAAAGATGAGGGAGCTGCGATGTGATCACACTTTCAAGGGAGTGAGGAGGAAGGCGCGTGGTTGGGGTGCTGTGGCTGTAGTCAGATGCTGCAGACCAAGACAAGAACAGGACAGACGTGACAGATCAGCAGGCGAGCACCGCTGTCCAGTGTGGGGACCAAGTGTCCAGCCTGGGACCATGTGAGGATTTTCAAGAGTAAGCAGTCATCATTGGGGTGGCTGATGCCTGTGATCTCAACACTTTAGGGAGGCCAAGGTGGGGGAGGATCACGTGAGCCCAGAAGTTTGAAGTCATAATGAACTACGATCGTGCCATTGGATTCCACTGGATTCTTGTCTCTATAAAAAAAAAAAAAGAAAAAAATCACTATTGATAATGTGATATCAGTAGTCTTCATAGAAGGCAAGAAATGCCCATTCCTCAGGGGATTTTTTATGATGTCTTATTAATTAAAAGCATTATATTCCGAAGCAGATATTAACCACTTCATCACTGTATATAAAATATCTGATTGCATTTAATTTTTTTACAGCAGGATAGTAATGCACGAATATGAAGCTTCAAAATACCTACTTGTAGAAAGATTTTGTGCCAAATGAAACACACATGGGGGGGGATATTTTTTTTTTTTTAAATTTGGGAGTCTTGTCACACATCCTTAATATTTTGGTGGAATTCCTCCTAAACGTTTTCTGTACGTTATTTTTTTAAAGATGTTTGAGTTTATAGCCCGATGGCACAAGCATTTTCCCTCATTGTTACAATGTAGCAGATCCATGTTACTGGTAAACTGTAAGAATGGGGGCTGGTTTGGGGGAGAAGCGGCTGGTGCACACTTCGACTCTCGCGGCCATGACTGCATCCTTCGCCGCTAGGTGAGCCGTGCCGCTCATCACGGCCCAGGTGCGGGTTTGTCCTTCATTGGAACACGACCACCTTGCCTTGCCGCCGCCATGGCAACGCTCAGCCCCGCCGCCTCTGTTCCTCGTTCCTCCTAATTATTTGAACCGAGGCCTGTGTGCCGGCCCAGCGTTCATAATGTATGAACGCGAGTGACAGCCAGCCGTAGCCCGATCAAAACAAAGAGCCGCCGTGGCGATGGGCAGATTGCGGAAGCATATTGTGAACACGTTCTCTGGTAACTGTGAATCACATCGCAAAAACGCGTCTTTGGCCTGTCAGAAAATATTTTGACAGGGCCCACAGCCTAGCTCCTTCTTATGCAAATGTGCCGGGAAAGCCTGGATGCCCGGGCGACAAACCCAGGGGAAATCCACGGGGCGGGCGGCTGACGTTACCAGGGTTCATGACTCCTGCAGATAGTAGACACGCTGGAAACGCCACTTCCAGTGGGAGACAGCACACCGGGCGATCCTGATGCCGCCAGACCCCGGGTCAGGAGACGGGTGACCCCGGAGGACTTGGAAAGGCAACTTAGGAAAGTTACACGGAAAAGTGGAGCATAGCACAAGGAAGGCGATGGCTGGGCCAGCCCTGACCAGCCAGGCTGTCGAGGTGACACGGGAGAGGCGGGGGAAGGGAGGCCCAGGGAGGAAGGTGTCCAGCGGCCGGGCGCTGTTGGTGGAGAGGGAGCCCAGGTGCAGTGTGGGCCTGGTTGTGCCTGCAGAGGTCGGTCTGCCGGGCCCCTCTTTGAGAAGAAGGACTCACAGGGCACCACTGCCACCCCCGGGACCTGTCTTCTGCTCTCTGCTGCTTCCCAGGAGGGCCAGCCAGGCCTGTCGGGCTTGATTTCTGTGCGAGCCTGGGTGAATCACTCAACCTCTCTGTGCTTTGCTGCCCTCCGATGGAAAAGGGGGTGGTAACAGCTGCCCCACATGGTTGAGGTGGAAATTCACCATGGGGATGCTGTGCCAGGTGGGGGTGCCTGATGAAGTCCAGGTTGCAAGTGCCGGTCCTCAGCTCCTGTCAGGTGTGGCCGCTCCCGTGAGATGCACGTGTAGGTGTTTGTGGCAGCTTCTGCAAGAGCTCATTAAAAGCTGATGGGTCCCTTTGCCCCTCCCCCCTGCTGCTTCCATCTGCTCCAGCACTAGCAGTGATGGCAGCCACCGTCTCAGCCCGAGAAGTGAGGGCCACGCTGGCATTGGAAGGGGTCTGGGTTTGTGGAGTCGCCAGCCTCCAGGGACAGCCCACCTGGAGATTTTATTAACGTGTGAGGGAAGTTGGTCGTATGTGGCCAGATGATCCTCATTAATACTCAAAGCGAGAATGCCTTATCTGCAGGACTCGAGGGCTTGGCCGCCCTGGCAGTTAAATGACTTACGGGGAATTAACAAACTGGCTTTGTGACTTCACATCCCACCACCCGAACGGCGGTCCCAGGAGTCGGCCCAGCCAGCCGCCCCCACAGGCCGGAGAAGTCAGTTTCTTCTCGGCTTCAGAGCCGCGGGCCGTCCTCTGGGTGGGGAATTGTGTCGGGCAGAGCCCCAGCCTCCCCTCCGCCCGTGCTTTCTCGACTGCAGTCGCAGCAGTGAGCGGTGGCCATGGCGAGCTTTGCGTGCCTTGTGGGCTTTGGTGAGCCGGCAAATCTGAGATGCATCTGGGGTCATCTAATGACCATCTGCTGATGGCCACGTTTGATACGGTTTCTTTTCTGAGCTGAAACCAGGTGGGGGTCGTGGCTGCAACGTGGGCACTTGGGCTGCATCAGGAGCTCGGTTTGTCTGGTTCCACCTGGCCCCTCTCTGGGGATGGCCGCGCTGTCGCCGCTCCCGCTGTTTCAGTGGTCGCGTTTCCCATGCGCAGCAACGCCGGCTGATTTAATGAAGACCTGCCAGCGGCCGCGGTGTTCAGCCGCCCAGTTTTGCTTTTGTGGCACCTGGTGGCGTGTTGGTGTGTGGTTTGTAAAACGTGCTCTGTCGCTTTGATTTTCCTGCTTAGATTTACATAACTGTATCGCGGAAGGTGTGGGGGCTTTGCTGCTGGAAAAAGGGGGGCAGCTGCCTTCCCCCTAGCTTTGTGGGAGGGGGTCTCAGCCTCCTTAAACACCAGAAACCCGGTGTGCAGCCTCTGAACCCCTTGCTCTGGAGAGCTCGGTGAGCTCTTGAGTTCTGCTTTTGCTCGAGGTTATAGGGGCAGAAGGAGTGACCCCTTTCCTCCCCATCATACAGGTCACGGCTGGTACCCGTATCAAAAGACAGGTCAGCAAGAGAAAAGCACAACAGATGTACTTGATCATAACATAACGTGGCACAGGAGCCTGCAGAATGGAGGCCCAGAGATGCAGGGGAAGCTGTCTGTGTACAGGGGTTCTGCCAAGCGGGGCCAGCCGTGCAGACCTGCGGCTGGACAAAAGGGGGTGCGCCAACGGTAGCAGACTGAGCGGGGGACCCCCGCACGGCCTGTCTGTGCAGGTTCTTCTTGGCCTCTCTGCTGCAGCATTTCTTCCTCCTGGGTATAGGGTGGGACCTCTCTGGAATGAGGGTCTTCATTTCTTCATGGCCAGCTGTTAACACAGGAAGGTGGGGGAAGGTTGGTATTTTAGGCTTTATGACTGGCTTTGGAGAAAAGAGGTTCTGGTTTCTGTGACCTGCCTTGGGGAAGAGGAGTGCTAGTTTCTGTGGCTTACGTCAGGGGAGATGGGGGCAGGAGACGGTCAGAGAGAGACTTTGCTCTAAGGCTGCATCTGAGGGAGGCCTTTACTTTGGGGTATCGTTTTCTGAGCCCTACAAGCTGCTCCCTGAAAGCTGTGCCCCATGCCCTGACTTTCTGGAAGCTTCGGATAGGCAGACCCCTGGGTGTGGGATAGAAAGCTGGAGCCCGGGCTTTAAGGCAGGTTGTGGGGCTTCTTGCTTGGCTTTCCCACAGTCTTCTCTGCCTCCTGAATTTCTTCTTTGAGTCCTGGTAATCGTTTATTGTGTATGTTCCAAAATACATGTTTGAGTTCGTACGAGTGTATTGCTAAATGAGAGCGCTGTGTATAAACAAGGTAACTGTTTATCTGTGTGTGTTTACATTTCATCTACACATCTTTTGGAGTCTTCTGCGTGAGCACTGTAATAATCACATTCCCCGTGTGTGGCACTGTTTACACTGAGATGTGAGATTCCCTGGGGCGTCCCTGAGATGGGACCGTGTCCTACCACAGGCAGCGTCAATCGGAAAACTAGTTTTTGTGTCAAAACTGAGTCTCTCGGGCTGTGAATTCAACGCGTCTCTCGTCGGTTCCAGCCACCCGTGTTGCCAACCGGTTGTGCCCGAGACACTGCACATCGTCCAGAAGGGGCCGGGCCTTCGGGGCGATTCGGAGACATCGGCACGTTCTTCCTCAGCACTACATTTTAGAGTGAGGGTTGTGTTCCATGTTTTTGTGGTTTTTTCCTCCTCAGATTTCTCCACGTTCCTGCTTTAGTTTAATTCAAGACTGAACACGCTGGTTTGTTTGTTTTTTATTTTGGTCAAAATAATATCATCTTTTCAAAGTGTTGAAAAGTTTAATTTTTGGCAAGAATTGAGTTTATGTCCGATGAAGGAGGGTTTGTTTGGTTTAGAAACACCTTTTGGCTGGTTGTGGGTGCTCAGCGTGTGTGTGCTGCGTGACACGTGGGTGGAGTGGACAGTCCCTTGTCCACCACCAGCCCCTCACCCTGAGCCCCACTCCCTCGTAGTGGTGGCCAACCATATGTCCTCTGATCCACGTGGGATTTTCTGTGACACTTCCCCAGCTTGGGGACCAGTTTCCCTTCTGAAGCATGAACATTTCTTCTCCAGCTGGGAATCTTGCAGAAGGTTCTGCCCCAGGGCCTGGTGGTCAGGAGGTGCCTTGGTGGCAGGACGTGGAGACAGATGTGAGACCCTGACCCTGCTGTGTGGCGGTGGGTAGGGTGGTCAGACCTTTCCAAGCCTCCGCTTCCTCGTCTGCACGTGGGAATGAGGGTGTCCACCAGAGCAAACCTGGGAAGCAAGTGCCGTTCGTCCATGAGCGAGGTGTGCACGCCGTCATCTCCTTGTGATCATCCTTGTGGGCCGTGTCTTCCATTTCTCCTTCCCACTGTCTGGTAGGATCGACTTTCATCTTGCTTGCTTTCATCCACCTGGGAAAACACGTTGCTCTGAAAATTTATTATCTAGGTCTGTCTAATAGATTTATTCTTTTATCCATCATTGAACACATTCCATCGTCTGAGATCATTTAACATGATCTGAAAACCACAGGTTCTAAGTCTCCGGGAAATAAGACAGAAGAAAGAATGCACTTTGGTGTTATTTTGGAAATCTGCTAGATCCATCTACGAGATCGATGACTTTTCTAGGGTAGAAATCAATTATCTGTGGGGTCTTCTCCAATGCCGAGCCGCAGAGAGCCGTGGTTGCCGAGAAGTGTAGTCGCGTGAGGCTGGGAACGTTAAAAACGGGGGGTTTTGAAGGTTTGCTGATAGATTGTTCTGGATGGGACACATGTTTTCCTTTCAGTGCTTTAAAAGTCTCATCTTATGGGCAAAGGAGTCTAAAGAAAAAGGCTGGCCCTGAAATTTCATCCACCTCAGTTCTGTTTTCTTCTTTAGAGAGTGTGTTGCCCCCCCCCACCAGCCCCCTTGGGACACCTTTCCAAGAGTTTACCTGGCTGTGTGCAGTGAGACAGGATAATGTCCCCTATATGGCGGTTTTTTTGGGGTGACTTTACTAAAAAATGGACACACCCCTTCACTGAGTTTTTGTGGGATCACTGAACTCAAAGAATCCACACCAAGGAGAAAGCTCTTGGCTTGTGGAAATGATCATGGCTGTGGGAAGGGAAGTTGAACATCCCGTCTCAGGCTCTCTGGATGAATGTTGGGGATGTCAGGAGCCCTCCCCTGTGGAGGCCTCAGGCGCCCACTCCTAGACATCTCTCGCCTCCGGGACCCTCCACGTCAGCTTCTAGTGACATCGGGCCAGACTCTAGCTCTTCCAGGACTCTGCCGGCTGGGAGGGGAGTCGGGCTGACCGATTGCTGTGTCATCACTTGTGTTGAGTTATCCCTCCTCCACATTAACATGTTGCAGTCCTAACATCCAGGACCTCAGAGTGTGACCTGGGGATGTCATTCTCAGAATGGAAATGAGATTGTTGCCGATGCGGTTAGTTAGGGTGAGTCATGCCGGAGTAGGGCGGTCCTCTAATCTGTGCCCCTTATAAAAGGAAGTTTAGCTGGGCGTGGAGGCTCACGCCTGTAATCCTGGCAACTCGGGAGGCTGAGATGCTAGCCCAGGAAGTCAAGACCTGCCTGGACAGCACAGCAAGACACTGTCTTTAAAAACACGATTAGCCAGGGGTGGTGGCTCGTGCCTGTAGTCCCAGCTACTCTGGAGGCCGAGGCAGGAGGATTGTGTGAGCCCAGGAGTTTGAGGCTGCAGCTCTCCAGCCTGGGGGATAGAGTGAGACCCCATCTCCTTAAAAA
>VBSM01003186.1:3736049-3746937 GCA_008086735.1 Cheirogaleus medius
TGCCCAGGCCTTTGTACTTACCTAATTATATCCGGAATGCTCCTGATGGTAAGAATTTATGGCTTTAGAAGTGAGTGTTTCCGCTTTGGGGAAGGGAAGTCTATAATGGAAAGACTTCCATGCTGCCTTCCAGGGTCAAGGTCAGGATCCTGGGAGGAGGAGGAGGTGTGGAGGAAGGTAGCTGGTTGTGGGTAGGAGGCTGAGGGGCGTGCACTGGGCAGGCTGGGGGTGGGCAGAGACTGGGCAGTGGACTTGGCCACTTGGGGCCACTGTTGGGCTTCCTCGGAGTCGTGGGGGGAGACAGAGCCAGCCCAGAGTCAGTGTGGGGCAGAGGAGGGAGCCCGGGTTTTGCTCAGGCTTTGGGGAACTCTGGGAGGAAAGGGGACAGGACTGAGTCTTCAGGGTGGGGCTTGGGGGGTAATCTTGGTCTCTGGGCTAATGCTTTGTCCTTTGAGATTCAAATGAAATGGAGCCCCTGAGCTTTCAGCACCCCACCCCTCGGGATTCCCAGGAGGGGCCTTCTGTTTTTGTTGATGCCCGCCCCCCCCCCACCTTTTAACCACCATTTCTGCCCAAAGCTCCAGGACCACTTTGCTTTCCCCCTGGCCCCTTTCCTCTCCACTCCTTCCGTCTCCGCATGGAGCAGACTCTGGCTTGCTTCTGCACAGACCGCTTCCACTCCAGCCTTCCCCTGCAGGTCCTGGGTGGTGCAGCCGGGCTCTCCCTCTGGAAGGCCCTGGGGCTGCCCCCACCACACCCTGCTGGGCAGAGTCTCTGCTTTCCTGGGGCCCTGCCTGGTAGGCTGTGGGCTGCAGTCCAGCCCCACTCTCTACTGGGAGATCCAGGCACTCTTTCAACCCGGGACTTTCTGTATAAAATAGGCTGATAATGGTACTTACCTCACCGGGACATTTTGGGGATAAAATTGACACACTGAAGTGTGCCCCATGCTATGCCCGGCCATGGCACGTCCTCCTCAAGCATTGGCCTTGGCTGCAGTAGGAAGGGAGCCTTGGACTGGTCAGGCTGAGTCACCTTTTATGTCCCCAAATTTCTGACAAGTGTGTATTGAGTTCTCAGTCAAGGCCAGGCCTCTGCAGATAAGCCCTGCACCCTAAATGCGAGTGAATCAGCCAGCCGCCTCCGATCGCGGGCCGGTCAGGGACTCTGGGTTGAGTCAGCATCTGCCTCCCTTCACATGCGGGCCTGGCAGGGGACCAGGCCAGCGGGGTGGGCAGGGAGGAAGCAGCCCCTCCGGGGACCCCTCCACCAGGGGCTTTCCTGAGACGCTGGGCCTCCTCCTGCTCACCCACACCCTGTTCCCTGGAAGGAAGCAACTGCCTTAGGGCGTCCTCCCCAGGCAGGCACACTCTGGGGAGCCCCCAGCCCCCGACAAGCACGGTGAGCCTGTTCTCATGTTTTCCGCTGAGGGAGGGAAGCTCGGCCTTTCTCAGGGGGCGGCCACCCAAGATCAGCTGCAGCTGAGGATTTGTGTGGCCAGGGGAAGAAATGAATCACTCTGTTCCCTGTGTCTTTCCCTGACCGCTGGAGACTTCATAGATAAACTCGCGGGGAGGTGTGGGCGGCACTTTGTGGCGTGTAGCAGTGTCAACGGGCATCGGCGGGGTTTGGCGCAAGTCAGCTGACCTCCTTATCTGTGACACGACTGGGACGCCACTCCTGTCTTCCAGAATCAATCTCAAATCGACTACCTGGATTGGTAGTCAACCACTGGCAGCATTTATTAAGCAGAAGAGTGATAAGGGCTTGGGGTTTAGAGATAGCAACTGCCCTCCACCGGGGGAAGTGGTCTTGTAGGTGGAAGTGTCAGGCAGCAACTGATGCTGAGGAGGCGTGCCCAGGTGTGCACAGGTGTGTCCAGGTATGGGGGGCGGGGCTGAGGCCAGCAGGGAGAACATCAGACTGGGGACTCCTGAGCCCAGGCCCCAGTGATTCGTAGGGTTTGGTTTCATCCTGCTGGTCCCAGCAGGAGACAGAGGTGAGACTGGGTATGGCCTAGCGGGAGCTGGAGGGGAGGTTGGTGTGTCCCAGGGAAGAGTCTGGGATGCGGCAGACAGCACACGTTTGTTTTAAGCACTGGAGCAAATGCTTCATACGGGCCGGCACATTTGCTTGTCACAGTGACCTTGTCATTATCGTCTCCTTATCGCAGAAGCGAAAACCTGACACAGAGACTCAAGGTGACTCTCCTGAGGTCCTTTCTCGAGGTCACACGGGATCTGCATCATTCAGGCGATGGGGAGCGTGTCAGGGGCCTTGAATGCTAGTTAAGGAAATGGACATTTTATCTTGCCCGTGATGGGGACTCACTGAGGGGTCTGATTGAATTGTACCCCAAAACTCCATTGCAAGGTGAGGGTGACTTCCTGGGAGCAGGCCACACCTGGGGGTGGGGTAGCCGGGACCTGTCTGCTCTGGGGATCCAGGTGAAGGGTGAAGAGGGTGGGAAGGAGAGGAAGGAGGTGGGCTCTTGAGGAAGTTCAGATGCCCTAGGGGCTGAGGGTGGGAGACAGGCCTTGCAAGTAGAGGAGAGGCGTGTTACTGTTTCTTATTAAATGGGACATAATTGAGTGTTGGCATATGCCGGTCAGAGGAGAGGAGATGATTGTGATTGATGGTGCAGGGTCCATTTGCCAACTCTGAGTGGGATGTGGGCAGGAGACCTTGAGTCCTTTGAACGCAGGGCGTGAGGCTATGCTCGTGGGGGAGCAGGCGGTGATATAATAGTTTCGAGGAAAGCAGCAGCTCAGGGCAGTAGGGTGGGAAACGGGCGGCCAGGGCTGCAGTGGAGCCAGTCCCAGCGTGTGAGCAGCTGCAGTGGGACCTGGCGATGTGCACTCGGTGCCCCCCCCACCTGTGTGCACCCCACACCTGTGCGCACCCCACACCTGTGCGCACCCAGCAGTCTCTAGAGATGCGGAGCAGGGGGTCAGGCTTCTAGCTGATGGCCGTGCTGCGGGTCCACGGACCATGTGTGTCAGCACTGACCCAGTGGATGGACCCAGCTTTGGGGATGCCCAGGTGTGGGGGCTTAGAGGAGCCGGGGCGGGCAGGGTAGTGTCTATTGTAGACAAGGACGTCCCTCGGCCTTTGCTGGACAGAGAAGGAAGAGCCAGGAGGCGGACTGGGATTGGGATGGAAAAGATGCTTGAGCGTGAGCCTCCCAACAGCTGTGGGGAAAATTCTGGAAAGGAAGGATGGCCAGCCAGGGAGCTTGTGGGCAGAAAATGGGCTGTCGGAGGCCAGGACTGCAGGGTGACGTTAGTCCTGGGTACGTCAGGGTGTGGCGGTGGGAGCAGGCCCTAGGACCTTGGTGAAAAAAGACCACGTCGAGGCGGGTGTGGCTGAGTGGAGGTGACCAGGAAAGAAGAGCCCCGGGGCGGTGGCACGTGAGCCCTGGCTTTGTGCATTCACTCACTGCTAAGCCAAGTAGCAACATCTCGCCTTGTGACGGGGCTTTCTAGTTTAGAGTCTTTTCAGACTGCCCCATCCCCTGACGGTGCTCAGAGCTGGGAGATTAGCAGTTGACCCATTTCCAGATTTGGACAGTTTTGTCTTGGTATGGGCGGAACCAGGTCACCACCTTCAAACCACACTCCTAGGGGCAGAACGCAGCCTTGGAGGGGAATCTGTGTGGATTTTGCAGTGCTGTGAATCGCGTGGCCGTCACAACTGAGTTCACTGTACCCCACTCGATGGATGATGCTGGGGTCGGTCGTGACTTTGAAAGGAGGCAAAGATAGCCGAGCACCAGAGCTCGGTGAAGGTGCCCAGCAGCTGCGGGGGTTGCCTGGGCTGCAAATGGAGCCTCTGTGTCCCCCACCCCACCCCACCCTCGTCCGGCTGTGGGAACACTGCACCCCGCTCTCCGCACGCCGGCAGCTGCTGACCAGTGGGTGGCGAGCAGGAGAGAAGACACGGATGTTTTATTCCATTTACTGTGTCAGATGTGATCCTGGGGCCCCGGCTCGCTCCTCTCCCAAAAGCTCCCGACGCAGACCGGAGCTGCCCAGCGCCGTGGCACCGGCAGCCCCCGGTGTGTTTATCCTCAGCCTGGGGAGCACCGAGCAGGTGACAGGCTGGCTCCTCGAGGCAGGGGAGCGGTCACGTGCCTCCCTCCGCTGAGACAGGAAAGGAGGGTGGGGTTGGGCTTTGAACAGGCATCGTAGACATTTTGTTTTTGACATTTGGCAGGGGGGGAAATCACATATTCGAGTCTCCTGGGCACAGATAAAAGATTCTCAGATATCTCTGCAACCAAATCCCGAAGGGACGCAGAAGTAACGGCGATGTAACAGTATGGTTTTCCAGATGCTGGGCTTTGTAACGGGGCCGATAAAGATTCCCAGGGCAGCATGTGTGGCCTTGATTTTGATTTTCATGTAAGTTATGGATTTTCTAAATCTTTGGTGTCAGTGGTTCTGAAGAAAAGCTTGGCAGACAGAAACACCCAGATGTTGTCAAACACACGTAAAGTCGTTGTTCTCTGACAGTCCGTGGTGTCGGTTTCTACTCCAGGAGACGGTCAGGAGAACCCGAAGCAGGCTCCGCCTTCCCTGTGCTGTGGCGGGAACGTCTGTGTGGGGACGGGTGTAGATGTGATTATCAGGAGAGTCTCCTTCACCGAATCCTGTAGAGGGAAATGTTCCCAGATAAGCCCGGTCCCCAAGCACGCACTGGAAGACGAGGAAGATTTCGTGGGAATTTCATGGCTTTTCTGCACACGAACTCTGGGGCTGCTTCGCAGCTGTCTAAAGGACAGATGCAAACTTGTGTGTTGCCCTTGACTGAGTCCCTCCCGTTCCTGAATCTTCCCTGGGTTGAGGTCAAAGGCGGGGTGGGGGAAGGGAGGCATTCTTTGGGGACACCCTGCCTGTGGCCAGTGCGTGGCACCCAGCGGGGAGTCGTACGTGGGAGCTGCCGTGGCGTGTAGCGTGGCTGCTGAGTGTTTGTTTGTATTCCCATAAAGTGACGGTTAATAGATCTGATTTTAATGTCGTAAGTCACTTTTGTCTGACACTTAGCAAGAAAAGACACCAAGGAATTTCTGACATTTTCCTTTGGGAGTGAGAATCTTTTCGCAGTGGACACTTACTGGCGTATTTTAAAGCTGAGACTTAGACTTTCTTCTCGTTGACCCACTGCAGAGGATGTGGAGTTTCAGCGCAGGTGGAGACACTTCCGCTGGCGCATCCTGCCAGGCTGTGTGGCGGGGCGACATCTCTGTTGTTGCTCATGCAAGGGTCAGATTAATGTCCCCTCCTCTGTGACTTGGTGTTTCCCTGGCACAGAGGTGAAGTCTGTAGGTGATGCCACCTCCACCTTGGCCAGGTGCAGGAGTAACGTGGGCGCAGACGCGGGCAGGACCGCGCCTGCGGGGTCCAGGGGCAAGCCGGGAGGCCTGGCCGAGCTGCACTTGGTCTCGCGTGCTCTCGTGGCTGGTCGGTGTTGGCCTGGCCATTCACCCGTGTCACGTGGCGCCTTCATGTACCTTGCTTACATATTTTCTCCTTAAAACTCATGCAACGTTGCTTTAGATGTAGACGTTTTCCCCCCACACTTCCAGCCTTTTAATCATGTCCATGATGTTGGCTCATTTAAAATAATTTTAACCGATGACTTGTCTATCACAGAATGAGGACTGACAGGTGGCCTCATCTATAACTCTTGCTGTTCTTTCTATTTTGGGAAGGATTACTGGAAATAATTGCTTCTCTTCTTATGGAGAGACCTTCTGGAGCTTTTCATTACTTTATACAGAGGCGCGGGGAGGGATGGTTGAATTTAAAGAAATAGTAAAATGGAAAATTGGGTGTAAATGGCTTTTCATTCCCATATTTTGACGGTGCCTTTGGAGCAAGGGTTCTCCATCTGTGGCAGTCTTGCCCCCCAGGGAGCATTTGGCAAAGTCTGGATACATTTTTGTCATAACTAGGGAGGATGCTACTGGCATCTAGCGGGTAGAGGCCAGGGATGCTGCTGAACAGCCCACGGTGCACAGGACAGAGCCCACGGCAAGGAGTTACCCAGCCCCAAACGTCAACAGCACTGAGGGTGAGGCAGCCTGCTCCCAAACACTCCCTCCCTTTTTGAAGCCTTTTTTGAGTGTTTCAGCTAGAAATAATTGTTTTTGGCTCTCTTGTTACCTGCCTCCTCCTTACCTTTCTTCTGGGTGTTGGTTATTTATGGCATGGTCCATCCCCAGCCACCCTGCTCCCTGCCAGCTCCCCCTTATCCGCAAACAGAGAGATCCGGGCACAGTTGGTGCTTCACACCCCCCCCCCCCCGCTCACCTGCTGGACCCCGGGAAATGGTACGTGCGGGTGGGCTGCTTGTTGAAATACTGAGGTCAGCGGAACATCAGGATTCACATTCCTGCTTTGCCTCGCAGATGAATCCTCCGCAGGTAAAGTGTGAGGGCGCCACGCTGCTGCTCCACACAGGTGTGTTTGCTGAGTGTCAACACCATGTAGCATCTGTCTGTCATCCAGGAATTTGTGGGAAGGCCTCCCAGAGGAGCCCTCTGATGGCAGGATACTGAGCTGGACTCAGGGTACTGCTGGGGGGCTGAAGCAGTGGGTCCCTCACTCCCCATTTGCCCTGCCTGCCAGGGTACCCGGCTAAGCCCTCCTAGATCCACGGATGCCTGAAGATAGGATCTGGACGAAGACACCCCCGCTTCGAGGTCATACCACATTCGGTTTTGATAAGTGGTCCTGACCTGTTGTTGTTCAGTGTCTAAACTGTGGTGTGAATAGTGCTGCCCATGAAGTAGACGACATTGTGGAGCCTCCTGTCAAAGCTGGAAAGAGCGTGGAGGGTAGGCGCTCCCTTGTGTCACCATGCCTGTGTGGCGGCGTGTTCTCACGCACGCGGCCGCTCTGTTGGCGCTCTGTTGGCAGGGATTGCAGTGTTCCTTATCGGTCCTTGGGGAAAAGCAGAGGAAGGATGCAGGTGTTCAGAGGACCTTCTGGGGTCTTTCTTCTTGCTGGGTCAAAAGGACAGCAGAGTCATCCTGCCCTGGGGACAGAGGATACTTGTTCTTCCTCGACTGGCTGATGAGGGTCAAGTGCTCATCTCTTTTATAGCTACATTTTTAATCTCCAGGTTTTAAAATAAGAAAAACGGGGTCCCCAGTGAGTTCGTCTGGAGGTCTCAGGCGGGGAGGAGTGCGGAGTTGTCCGTGTGTAGGAGCTGCGTGTTGTGATAATCCCAGATCAGAAACCCCACCCCAAGCTTAATGACCCGATTTGAGTCTCACCCGAAAAGGTAAAATACAAAATTATTAATAAAACGTAACTGTGGTTTCTTTTTGGTTCTTATGTGTGTCTGTCAGTCACCTGGCTACCAGAAAACAGCCTTTAGAGCACCCCACGGCAGGGTTCCTGCCTGGCTCCTGGGTGGCATGGTAGGGCCAGGGCAGGATCAGTGGTTGGCTGGTCTTGGTTGTCAGCAGATGTGGTTCTGCTAAGATACCGGGAACGTGATTACTAGCTGTCAAATTCTGTTATTTGGAAAGTCAGCTTTCACAGCAGATGGCTCTGCTGACTGACTACCAGAAGTTTCCTTTAAATAAGGCTTATCAGCTCTAGTAACACTTGCGAAATAATATTCTCATGGAGCATGGTTGATTTATAGGTAGCTAGAAATGGTCCAGGACGGAGGATTCGTGGGAGGGTGGCCAAAGGACCTCATAAACTTGGAACTAAGGGAGCGAAGCCAGCTGTAGAGGGGGGTAGACGGGGGTGAGGGGGGACTGACCCTGCACCCGCCTCTGCAGTCCTTCCTTGGGGGGTGGCGGCAGGAGGCCCCGCAGCATGGAGGCACTGCCTGGCTGCTGCTTGGTCTGATGTAGCAGCCAGATCAGCCACAGGCTTTTTGTTTGTTTGTTTAAAGCCATAATGGTGATGTACTCCATGGCATGGAAAAATTCAAGAAATGATGGTCTAGTGGGGTCAGTTTTAAAAGCCACAGGAAAATGAAGCTGAATGCCACCTGAAGATAGATAGTATTATTTTTTTCTTTTTAGAAAAGGCAGGGCTGGCTTTGTAAAGGGATTTGGATTTTGGAGTGACAGGTTCTGGGGCATGTGTCTCCTTTGCATGGTAGAGCCCACGTCTCCAGGGCGGTGGGGAGAGGCAGTTCTCTGCCACCAGGGTTTTCAACCCTGACAATCAGGCCTGACTCGGAATCGTTATGATCGGCGTGGATGGTAAGTGCTTCCTTCTGAGGCGGAGAGTGCTGAAAGATGGCAAACACACTGGCTATGCCTGAAAGAGGTTCCCTGGAAGATTCAGTGTCATCTAAGGTAGATCAAATGGATTCTTCTACTCTGCAGCCTGCATCCTCGTATGGCAAAGCGCAAAACCTGGGGTGGATTATAGACAAAGGTACGGCAATCAGGAGATACTAACAGTCCAGTGTTTGAGTTCTAAAGGAATGTTGTTTTATTTTTTTTTTTTTTAACTTTGGGCTCTATGAGTGCCTCAGATAACAAGATAAATTTACATATCTTAATTATGGACCGGTTACTTTCATATTATAGTTTATCTCAGCATTTGAAAGTTGCTGTGGACTCAAATAGGGAGATTGGACCCCCAGCTAAGTTAAGGAGCCCTGGGTCTGGTCCCATCATTGCTCCTAGCAAAAATCTCTGTCTCTACGTGGTGCTGAGTTTCCATTTCTCAGCTTACAGACCTGGTGACCTTTAAGTCTATACAGCTTCAGCTGTAAAGTTTTAGGTTTTTGCCAAATTTTAGTGGTGCTCGTTCATTAGACAGTGCTGGTCACTGCAGCCATCTCTGGGATTGTCACCAATGCTTTTATCTCCCTTACTGTCTTTTTATAGTAAAATTATAGCCTTAGCAGTTTGAGAGTTTGTGAATTCTTTGAGGACAGAGATCCTCCCTTGTCACTGTATAGCATTGCAGTAGGTACACAATATATACTTTATGAATAAATGGACCAATATGACAATGAATAATCAGTGCACATTTGCTAAGAATGCTACATGGTAGTGAAGAGGTATCATTTGTGCTTGATCAGCCTCAAGTTCAGTAATATTCACATACTTGCTGTGTTCTTCGTTATCAACAAAGCAGAATGCTGATGCTTACTAAGACAAAAGAAATGACGTTGTGGTGCAGGAATGGGCACAGGCAGTGTGACCCCCAAGACCCCAGGTTTCGCTCTCACTGAGGGGCTTTGCATCCTTTGGGGAAGCGCCCACCCTCTCAGCCTCTGCATCCCCCTAACCCAATGGGCTGTAGAAAATGTCACTCTGATAGATGATTTTAGAAATTGGTGGTTCTTGGGCCTCATCAAACAGGGCTTCTTTATTGAAACTCATAAAGGTAAGAAAGTTCTGTCGTGTCCTTTCAATGAGAATATACCGTACATTTCCAAAGCCCTGAAGTTTGAGGAGCAGGTGGACCAAGCTTGTGACCCTGTGATGGTGGACATTATGTTGTTGAGGTGGAGGCCACTGAAGGTGGTCAGATGTATTTTAAAGTATCTTTAAAAAATAAAAAATAAAATGAATCACCTAGCAGTCTCTCTGATTTATTTCTGAATATTTAATTTTACTCAGAGGTAAAATCCAGAATTTCCAGGCTACAACAAGAGACCTTACCTTGTTCATCTTTATGCCACTTTGTGCCATGCACACAGTAGGTATCCTGTGATATTTGTTACGAGACTAAAGGAGGGAGAACTGGTACTTGGCCGTCTCTGCCTGCAAACGACGCTACCAGCACCTTGCCTAGAAACAGCCTTCAGCAATCCTTGTTATTTCCAGGCCTGGAAAAGGCCGTGTGAGCATCTGGTCTGATTAGTGGACATTGTATTTATTATATTTTCCTTCTGAAACTTTTAATCAAGCAAACTCTAAAACAGTACGTCTATGTTTGGGACAACATGAGGCACCAATATGTCGATCAACTTATGTACAAGGATTATTCTGCATCAGATAATCTCCAAGACCAGTGTATGTCAGCGTCAAGAGGTAGCAAGTGGGGAAATTTGATGGAAAAGAACTTCACCTTTCAATACAAACGGTGACTATTTAGTGCTTACACAGAATGCCTGGCATGTAGCATTTTAACTGATTTTCTCCTTACGAAGAATGGTCAAAGTGTAGATGCTGCTATCTTTATCCCTGTTTTACAGGCTGAAAAATAAGTGTGTAGTAAGTGGGCAAGCCTGGCTTGGATGGGCAAGTCTATCCTGCTCTTAACGGTTGTATTTTCCTGTCTGCTGCTACCGGTAGCAAGTGCTTATCCATCCACAAGGAATGTTTTCCCCACACATTGGGAAAATGCCCCTGATAAGTTATCTTAGGAGAAACTGTGTTCCTCCACTGGGAAGGCATTGGCATGCACAGCACCAGCCGCGTCCCTTCTTTGTTCTTGTCTTCCTAGAAGCCCACGTGTTCTGTGTGAGGTTGGGGGGAACAGGTACCAAGGATACCTTGTATTTTAAACGAGTCATTTGTTTGAGTTACATCTCCAAGGCTGCACAGTTAGGAAAGATGCCTCTGATAAACTCGCAGCAGGTGAGAGATGCCCCTTGTTTTGCTTTTGCAGGCCAGGCCTGGGAGTGTGTGTGTAGGCTTAAGGTGCAGGCGGGCGCCTGGGTAGGCCCCTGGTGGCTCCGGTCCGCGCAGCGGCGATCCATCACGGCGCTTGGGCCTGCCCGCCGGCCGCGCTCGTCGCCGCCGCCGCCGCGCTCCCGGGACTCGGCCAGCCGGGCTGGGCGCGCGGCCCGCGGTCCCTGCACGTCGGCCCCCGCCCGTCCGCCCCGCCCCGCCCCGCCCCGGCGCGCATTTCCATTTTAAACCACCGCCCGCCCGCCCCTCGGCCGCAGCCGG
>VBSM01003186.1:3762295-3778603 GCA_008086735.1 Cheirogaleus medius
TTTCAGAATTCTAAATCCAGCCATATAAAGACTCTGGGTCTGGGCTGAGGGTTTGGCACAGATCTGTGGCTGCTATTTTAGAAGCCTTCTTGGAAGTTGCTCACCACCGGGTTTTCTCCAATTAGGCTGTGAGTTTTGGGTTCTAGGAACACTCAGATTAGCACCAGGAGCTCTGGGTGGTGGCTGTGGACAAGAAGATTCTACCCCCACCGGATTCTGTTCCCCGGGCAGGGGCAGGGCCCAGCACGGAGGTGGTTCTGTGGCCTCCATCCCTTTCTGGGAGACCCCAGCTCTGGGATACGGGGTGCTGGGTGCCTTCCTCCCCACCGGCATGCCCAGTTAGACTCTGCACCCAGCCTCAGGGCTGCTGTGTCCAGCGAGAGGCAGTGCCCCGGCAGTGGCCACACTGCTGTCCATCGCGTGGGGGGAGGGATGCCTGTTTAAAGGCCTGTTGTTGCCAGCGCTGTCTCTCAGAGGTGGGGATTGTTGCACGTTTCCGTTGCAGTAAGAAGTAAATTTAACACATCTTAAAAATGTGCTAAAGATCCCATGTTAAAGATAATCATTTGAGATGTGCCAACATTCAGTCGGGGCACCGAGGATTCCCAGACTGGCTCCAGTTCCCTCCCCTTCTGCACAGCAACGCTGTTCTAAGATGACCACGTGACCACGGTCATCAGTGAATGTGACCATAGCAAGGTCACATGTCGACAGGTGCTGGACAGGGGCCTCCCAGGGAGGCCTCAGTACGAGTTATCTGTTGCTCTGGACTCACCCATTGCAAGGGCTCCGAGGGGACAGAGCCGCGGGTCCCCTTCCCTTCACCCCTCCACCCCTGCCCTGTCCCCCATTCATCCACCAGGACGAAGCCCTGGCTTAGGGGTAAACTTGGGGAGGACGGCTGGTGACGTCTGGGAGAGGCACCTCGGGGCAAGGTGGCATGCACAGTTAAACTGGTAGAAACACCGTGCAGTGTATAGTGACACTTCCCGGAGATGAGCACCAGCAGGACAGCTCATTATCCTGTTGCTAGTTATCAAGTTAGTTAATGGTAAAGTGAGGTCAAACTAGTTACTATTTGCTTTCTCCAGAGGATATAAATCAAGTAAACCAAATAAATCTAGACCCCAAGTGTGCATATTGAGTTTGATTTTGAATATGCATCTTGTTTATATTTTATGCATCCACAGCCAAAACCAAGGCGGGGGGAGGGTCCCTGGCAGAAGCCCCTGTGTGCCTATCGGTCATCTCCTGTAGGTGTAGACACCTCACGTAGTTACCCCTGCTGCCCTGCCCCTGCTCCTCTGGCCTTGTCCCCATAGCAGAACGTGGTGCCAGCCGACACCTGGCCGCGGCCTCTGGCGCCTGGTCCTCCCGCGCTTCTGGGAGGGCCTCCTTCCCCGGTGTCATCTGCTTCCCCACCCGGGTGCACGTTGCATCTTCTCTGGCTCAGCAGGGGGGCCTCCCACACCAGCCAGAAAGTGTGACTCATGTCGTCTCCCTCCAGCCCTTAAAAGCCACCAGGTGACTTTGCTGTCATTCTAACAAAGCCCAAACTCTGCGCCCCAGTGTCACAGCGCACTCTTCCTGCGCCCTCTCCCGCCCTCCTCAGTTGCCCCCCTCGGCCGGCCTTTCTGCCTCAGTGCCGGCCCTCACCTCCCAGGCCCCAGCTTTTAAAGGGCAGCTCCTCAGAGAAGCCCCCTAACGCATGACCCCCCGGCCACCTCCCCCAGTCATCCTTTACCACTGTCGCCCCGTGTTTTCTTGCACGGCATTTGCCGCAGCCCGTAGTCACACATCTCGCCGTGGACTTGCTGGCCGTGTGCTCCGGACTGACGCTCTGCAAGGCGGGGACCAGGTTGTGCAGGCCACGGATCTCTCACTGGTGCGTAGCACAGCGCGTGAATGAGTGAACGCTGTCTGCCGCCGTGGGCGGGTGCATCCGTGGGGTTGGCAGGTGCGGTGAATGGCAGAGACGCTGTTGCCTGCCGGCCGACGGCTGAGACCTGGTAGCCTGTGGACTGTCAGAGTCAGATGCTCTCCAATTTGGGCTGCTCAGGCTTCCTGTTCTGGGAGACTTCCTGGTGGCGGTGGGCGGGGGGTGCTCTGCAAATGCTGTTTGCAAATTACTTTTGGGAAAGGTCGTGCTGGAGGTCAGCTCCTCAGGAAGCAAGCTCCAGAAGGACAGTGTTGTGGCCCCCCAGGAGAGTGCATGCGGGACGTTTCCTGACACAGCGCTGGGAGGAGGGTGGATCTGGGTTGCAATGCAGTCTCTGCAGAGGGTGCAGGGACCCTGAGGTGGTGGGGGGGACTCAGGAGCTGGGTAAGCTCTCAGGGCTGTCCCCAATTAAGCAAGGGGGGAGGGGGTGAGCCTCTATGCCCATTGCCTGTCCTCCGCTGGAGGTGGTCTCACCTCTAGGGCTCTTGTCCTTGGGCTACACCACTCCTCAGCCTGGGCAGTCACTGGGAGGGACTCTGCTTAGAGGGGCCGGTCACCAACACTGCCTGTAACCAGGCCCGAGGGCTTTAGCTGAGCCCACCAAGGCCTGGGAAGGTGTTGTATACAGCTGTCACCAAGGGAGCATTAGTAGCAGTAGTACCTGCCATTCCAGTAGGAGGATGCAGAAATTAAATAAAAGAGTTAACCGAGAATGGATTTTAATTAGCTTTTATTCACACACAAAATCATATTTCTGCCAGAAATAAACTTGATTCTTCTGATGTAAGCGCAGGTCCTGTGCATTGGTCCCGGGCGCTCTGTAGTTAATGGTGTTTCCCCTTGAAAAACGTGGCAGTTTCAGTAGCTAATTTTGCAAAGCACATAGTGCACATTTTATAAAAAGTAACAGAAATCACCGTCTGATTTCGGAGGCCTTATGTTATAGTTAACGGTCCGTTTGTCTTTAAGTTTGGTGATGTAAAGAATAAGGAATGAGAACACACTGGGAAGCTGCTAACTTCTTCCTTCCCAGGGGCATTTGTTCCTCTTTATCCGTCTCAGGCATCTCCTTGGGACCTCAGGGAGCATGTCCTGCTGTCCCCGTGTGCCTCACTTTGTAAAGACGGGGGACGCTGTTCTCCCCTCCTGAGAAGTTGTGTATGATCAGAAACAAACTCATCTCAGACTCGAGGACAAATCACTGGAGGTGAAGGAGGCACCAGGATGTGCGGGGACTCAGGTTTCACCTTCTGGTTTGTCCTGAGTGGTGGTGACAAGGACGCCTGGTGGGAGGTGGGCGATGCGGGCCCCCCCCCATAGGTGGGGAATATGCATGTATTAAAAAACCATGCATATTCATGTATTCATGTACGCATGCATATAACATGTATTTTACTGTTAAATAGACCCTGTCATTTCAAAACCAGGTAAGACTCTTTGACAAGCATGATGTGCGGAATGAGAAGTAGGAAAATGATGGGAACGTTTTCCTCGTGTTTCTGCCTCAATTATGCTTTTCCGTGTCTTTAACGTCCAGGCTGACCTGTGCAGCCGATCGCCAGGTGCGCGGGTCATCTCACACCGTTCCAGTTCTTAGAGACATAAAAAGGAACTACTTTTGTCCATAAAAGTACCTTTATTGCCTTTTCTTATTATAAAAATAGTAGATGCTCATCGTAAAGACTTAAAACAGGACGGAAATTGATAAAAGAGAAAAAGAAGACCCCCCAGCATCCTACTGCTCAGAGCTAGCCGCTGTGGTGAGGGCAGTCGGATGTTCTTCCAGACAGCTTCCTTGTGGTCGTTTACACACTAATTAATTAATGACTTGGTGTACAGACATGGGCTCAGGTTACACGTGGTCTGTACCCCAGTTTTTTTGCTCCATATGTTATACTGAGTCTTTTGTGGAACTTCTTCCACGAACAGACGGCTTTGCTCGGGGCGGAGTGTTTTGCGGGGTCGAGGTCTCCACCTGGGTGTACCTGCCGGCAGAGCCTCGTGCCGGGTGAGAGAGACAGCAGGCGGGTGGCAGGTCAAGCAGGACACAGAGACCACCTGTCTGCGTGGGAGCGTTCGAGCACCCACCTGGGGGGGAGCAGGTGAGAGGAGCGACTGTCCTCCCGAGGGGCTCGAAGAGCCGTGGACCGATGCCATGTGGTGTTGTCGGGAAGGTGCTGGTGGTGGTTGATCCTGGCCAACCCCTCTTTTGTGCACTTTAGGTTTTGTGCATTCCCCTTCCGTGAACCACAGGCGACTCTGTGCGAGAGCAGAGGCGGGCGGAGGAGGGACTGGCGTGGGGAGTGGGGGGTGAATGGCTGTCGCCCTGACAGCGGCCTGCAGGGCTGTGTGCTTTCCAGTTTCCAGTCTGTGTCGTGTGACTCTTGTTTACCCTGAGATCAGTGACGGGGACCCCAAGAGTTCTGTGTGGCCACGGAGTGCACAGTGGACACTTCATGTGAAGGCTGGAACTGATGTCTTGACTTCTGCCCAACTCCCACCTGGGTCACTGTGTCTTATAAGACCACAGGCCAACCCTGTGGGACTAGGGTGGCTCTGTGTGTGTGTGTCAGCCAGCCCAGGAGAAACCACCTGCTAGGGGGGGTGCATCAGGGTTCGTGGGCATCACAGCCTAACGGGCCGTGTTTGTTTCAGTCATGGAATGCGCCACAAAATCGCCAGTGGCACTGTGAAATCACCACCTATTTCCTGCACAGGGACTGCAGATTTATTTGCTCAAAAAATGATCCCCATCTTCACCCTATAAAGGAAAATGTCCTAACTTTCTCTGTTTTGATTTGCAAACACCTACATTAAGCCAAGGGTTGTTTGGCTGAAGGCCTTTGTAAGGTCGTGGGAAGGATCCAGGGTCCCTGAAGCCTTTTGGGCAGCGCCAGCCCATTAACCAGAGAGAAGCTGGGACTGCCCCAAGCACCAGCTGGATGTGTGTTCCTACTAGGAAGAGGGACCAAATGCAGCCCTCCCATTTCACAGATGAAGAGATCGAGGCCCTAAGAGACTAAATGACCCGCGGAAGGTTGCCGGGTGTCCCACGCAGAGCATGGATCGGAACAAGCATCGCCACATGGAGATGGGGAGTTTGGTCTGCTCACTAACCCTCTTGTGTTCACATGTAGTTAGTCCCCATTCGAGGTCTGCGGAAGCAGTTCGGCCACACTGGTACCCACCTACCCGCAGGCCTCCTTGCGATCCCAGATAAAATGATTCTTCTCTAGGATAACGGCAAGGTGACTGAGACCTAGTGGACTCTCTGTGTACCTGTCACCCCTGCATCTGGGATGCATGACCCGGGGGCCCCTCCGGACCACGCTGCCTCCACACTCTCCCACCCCACTATCTTCTTAACACATTGACTGCCACGCAAAAAAACCCAGAAACTTATCCTAGGTTCCGCAGTGTTTTATTACAAAAATAGAATAAAAAACTTTGAGTGTAATTTAAAGGTTAAACACAAATAGAAAAACAAAATTTATTGACTTCTATTCATTTAATCCACACTTTTAGAGTGAAATTGCCAATTGTAACAATAAGAACATCGACAAGTAAGATTTTACACAGAGCTAGAGCGAGTTAAATACAACTCTCATGGCAGTTAATGTGTTAATCTGCTGTTTTGGCCAAAATTCTGGGGCAGCAGGGAACAAGTTAATGCTGATTGCTCTTTCTGTAGTAATCTTCTGGATTTATTTTCATCTATTATCAAGCCATCCCTTATTATAAACATTAATTTCACCATGAATTAAAAATATTACTGACTGTGTTTATAATTCTGTATGGAATGGAAACTGTCAGGCCCAATTAATATCTAGCTCATGATTGACAGAAATTGGGCACATGAATTATAAATATCTTCTCTCCTATTTTCTTCAGTATTTATTTTAACCAGGGAAATTTTTCTTGTGTATTTCAGCCTTGTCTTAACTTAGACAGAGTGGCTCTAACATACCCATGGCATCTACACTGCATAGTAGAAACTGCTTTTTAATATATATCTCCACTCAAACTTCAGTAAGACAAATGTCTGTCTACTCTCACATCTAGGAAAAATGGCTGTGAATTCAACCTACAGATTTTATTTTTTCTAGCAATTTGTAACTCATTCTGTTTCATAAAACGGCCTTATTTTAACATTTTCATTTTCAAGAACTCCACAATTTCATTTTAGATGTTAAAATGTTTAAAAAAATTCCTAAGATGTGTTTAAAATTTTAAGTCTTATAAAATTAGGATTCTGGCTTTGGTCTGAGGTGACAATGTTCTACTGCTTCGTAGAGGTGACAGGAACCCCTGGCAGTAGGCCGTGTCTACTTAGCTGTGACAACTGGTGCGGGGGCTTGGTGTCTTCCTGTGGCCACTTCCTCAGGTTCTTGCTATTATAGCAGCTTTATTGTTTTGCAGTTGTTAATCACACCTGCCATAAATTTTGTAATTCTTGTTGCTCTTCCCAGTTTATATATAGAAACTCATTCCAGGGCTCAACAATAAATCCTCTTGCAGTGTAGGTTCAACATCTCCCCCGTGGTGGGTTTTAACAGGCTCCTGAAGGCAGGTTCTAGAGAACAGAGCAGAGGGAGCACAAGGGAGGCCCAGCCCCTGTGTGTGGTCTGTGATCCAGGCGGGAGATGGTGGCAGCTTGGACCACTCTGGCATCGGACAAGCCTTGACCCCCGGCTCACTTGAGAGGGATGGGAAGATGGGAGGGCAAGAACTTCGGTTGGACGAGACCTTCCCAGAGCCTCCAAACTCAGACCCCTGCCCTTCCTGCCCCTGCACATTCTTCCTTACTTAGGCGGTGGTGGTAGGGGGGCGGTCAGGTGTTGCTGCCAGGTCATGGGGACAAAGGACAAGCTGAGTCAGGCTGATTTGAAGCCCAGGGTCTAGGGAAGCCTCCTGCAGACACAAGCAAGCAGTGCCTTAGGTTTGGGGGTGCCGTGTGCTCAGAAGGCCTGACACATTTATAAGAAGATTCAGAAGGTTTCGGGTGACAGTGATTGGGTGGTCAGTCACTTTAACAAGGGAAATCGGGGCTGACTTTTCATGACATTGTAGCTCACCATACACATTTAAAGTTGAATGTACTTTTCTCCACTGGTTCAATGGGCTCCCCAGACAGTTAACCCTCTTTTTAAAACCGTTGGAACGTTTCACAGTCAAAATTTACTTTTTAGAGTCATCACATACCCTCTAAAAAGTGAACAACTACATCTAAATGAAAATCACAGCTTTGGAAGCCTGTCTTGTTTTTGAGGCGGTGGCGCTTGGACCACGTGGTGGGCACGCCATTCTTTCTCTGTAGGCTTCACGAGGACCGTGTTTTCCCCAACATCTCACCGTGGGGGTATCTGCACTCCCTACCCCGCTGCCAAGACTCAGAAATTAAAACCAGAAGTGAGACCGGGGTGTATCAAGGGAGCGGTGAGGTGTGAGGCTTTGCCAGAAGTGCCAGGGGTCGGGGAGAGTTTTCGGAGGCCTGCTCGAGAGCGGTTCTCCCGGGGACCTCGGTGTGGGGGGGCAGCCCCTGTTCGGGGCGTGGGGTCTTGCCTGCGTGTGCCAAGTGCCCGTGTTCTGTCACTTGGCTAACAAGCCGGCGCTGGAAGGTCATGCTGTGCGTGGATCCAAGACCTGCCCTAGGAAGATATTTGCAGCAAAACCCATTATCGCCTTGGTTTTATCACAATGAGATGGAAATTGGATGGAATTAGGACACAGGTTTCAGGACTCTCAAGTTATTATTTATGAGTAAATTATTCTGAACCAGCCTCAGCTAACGAAACGCACGTCCTTGAAGGAAACGGGGGACATGAAAATCCCAGCGCTGCACGGGAGAGAGAGTCAACGTAGGGCGTCCTTCCCTCAAGGCGGTAGGTGGGCCTCTGTGTCCACACTGTACGAGAGAAAGGGGAATTTTCTTCCTTTCTCACTCTCAAATCCTCACACCGCCTGCTTTGCTTCTCTCAGACACGAATCCTTTAAACTAGTCCTTCCACACCCATAAGAACAAGGGTGTTCCAACACTGTGGTTCTAGAGCCAGGGGTATTGGGAAGCTCCAGGGAACGCGCTTGGACAAAATGCAGAGAAAAGGAATCCCACATCCTCTAAGAAGTTTGACCTTGCAAATCCTTCAGACCTCATCTGGGTTAGCAACCGTCTGCCTTGGGATGTCTTTAGGGGAGGAGAGAAAAGACCTAGTTAAACACTGGCAGTGTTGTGACGGATTCTGAGTTTCATCAGTGCTCAGGGGAAGGATGCTTGGGAGTGCAGGGTGGGCGTGGTGGCATCGGGGTGGCCTGGCGTTCTTCACCCTGCACTGAGAGGGCCTTGTGAATGTCAGGGGCGGGGGGTGGGGTAGGAATACACCTTGTATGTGGATCTTTGGGGCCCACTGAAAGGCCACCTAAACTTCCAGGGAATACTGAAACTGATCTGGAATCCCAAAGGTTTATGCTGTACTTCATTTATCATAGAAATCCAAGGATTTTCAAATAAGACATTAAATCATGCCATTGAAAACTATGCCAGTGAGCTTCTGTTAAGTCCTCCTTTTGAAAGTCCTCACCGTGCTGTGTAGCAACCAGTTTGCAACGCGCTGTTCTCCCGCTGCACCGAAACGGGTTTGTCTGCTCCGTTACGGCCGTCCACTTCCTGCCTCAGCACGGAACTGATGTGGCCACAGGAGCCGACGTGCCCTGCCTCTGTGCGGACGTGCTCTTCTCCATTGTTGTTTTATATTTGGGGACTTTACAGTGCTTTAAACTAAAAATAAATGCTGCCTCACTTTTCTGTTGCTAAAAAGAACAGTTTTTTCCCCCTTTCAAAGGATCCTTGTGAAATGTAAGGTTTTCACAGAATTGTCCCAATTCCTGAGATAATAATATGTTGTCTTAAAAGTTCCACCTGTAATTTCAGGTTCCTTTTTGACCCTTGTGTATCGTGTCGTCTGTTTTGTCTGGAACGTGTGCTCGTGGTCGGTGGGGCTAAACACGGTTGGTTGATGATTTGGAGGAGGAAATTGGAGCCCATGGCTGTCCTGGGGAGTCAACCCCACCCACACATGATGGCTGGTTCAATATGGGGAAGATGGGGTTTCGGCGCTCTCACCTAACAGGATGCGGAGAGCCTTTAGCTGCGGATTCTGAGGCCCTGCTCGGGGATGCCATGAGGCTGGGGCCTGATTAGAAAGTCACCTCCCTGGTCCTTTCATAGCCAGGATCTTGCAGGCTGGGAAGGTGGAGCTCTGTCTTCGCAGTTCAAGTCCTCCGAAAGATCTTTTCGCTTGTCATAGTCCCCTGGCTCCAGTCCTTTGGTGCTACTGTGTTTTGCTGAGATAGGATGCTAAGATAGGCTCAATGGAGGCATTTTCAGGATTATTTTCAACTCTGTAGAATTTCTGATCTATATTAGCAACCAAACCACATGGATGACTTTTTTTCTATGCATACTTATGTGCTGTGGGTTGAACCATATGAAATTGCTGTTATTCAACCACTTACCGCCTTCAAAACAGTGAGTCCATGTGGTTCAGTGTAATAAATTGGCCTCGGATGAAAACTAACTCCAGTGATACCTTCTATTAATAGCTCGTTTTGCTCTCTTTGGAGTTAGTGGGTCTCTTTGAACTGATTTTCTCTCTCTCTCTCTCTCTCTCCAGAGTCTCGCTCTGTTGCCCCAGTTAGAGTACAGTGGTGTCATCATAGCTCACTACAGCCTTGAACTCCTAGGCTCAAGTGATCCTCCTACCTCAGCCTCTTGAGTAGCTGGGACTACAGGCACCAGCTACCACACTTGGCTAATGTTTTTTATTTTATTTTATTTTTTTTTAGAGACTGGATCTCGATATGTTGCCCAGGCTGGTCTAGAACTCCTAGCCTCAAGAGATCCTCCCACCTGAGCCTCTTAAAGTGCTGGGATTACAGGTGTGAGCCTCCACATCTAGCCAGAACTATGATTTTCCATGGTTGTGATGTGATTGCTTGATCAGGACTTCTGGGCGTGCGTTATCAAATACTTCAGGCTTGCCTGCGTCCCATTGTCACCTGTGGCCCCAGCCCCACAGTGAGTTCAGGTAGGGTGTGTCCACGTGTCTCCGAGCAGGTCGCATTCCCTGCTTGGAGACATGTGGCCAGAGCACCCAGGAACCAGGGCATCAGGCGCCTTGCTCTTGAATCACACCCTCAAAGGCAGCAGGAAGGCCGCCCCTGTGCATGGTCCGGCCCTGTCCTAGGCCCCAGGCCACATTGTCTTGAAACCTCCCAGGATCCCTAGGAGAGAAATACTTCAGTTTTGAGGGTGAGGAAATTGAGTGTTAGAGACCAGGAAACTTACCCAAGGTCACTGTCAAACCTGTGGCTCCTGCCTCCCGGGTCCTTCACACAGGTACGCTCTGCCTGCTCTTGGCCTCCCTGGGCCGTGGGCCCGTGGACACTGGGCAGAGAAGCGGGGCGCACATCTGTGGTCCGTGTTACGTGCCCCATGACTGCAACACTGTTTATGACAACCTGCGCTCCTCTTTCTCATTGCCTGAGAAATTCCCGCTCTTGGGATGGTACCTTTGCGACGTCTACTTAGCAAATTTGGAAACACCGAAGACATAGAGTAATAGGGTGTGGGCAAAGGCATTCTATGGGGCTCTCCTTAGAAGTGCAGATTCCAAGGTTCTCATCTCTGGGGGCCTGGCCGGCGCTCACCTGTTGCCAACTTTGCCTGGTGTCCCAGGTGAGTCTGAGGCCTGCACACTTTGAGGAGCACGGCAGGTAAAGAGGGAGAGATTTGGAATCTGGCACTGCTGGTGGGACCTCCTCCAAGTGGCCCACCCCATCCAGCTCCACTCCCGGGCTGTGTTGGTGGTGACTGGGCTGGCACCCGTGAGCTTTCAGGAGATGATCGTTAGTGTCACCAGGGGCCATCATTAGACACACTGAAACACTTCTGAACGCGGAGGCATCTTCTGTGATACTGTGTTGTGGCTGGTCCTGTCCTGGAACACATGCACGCACACGCACAGGCTTGCGTGCTCACGCTGGTGTACACGCATTTGTGCACACGCACAGGGTGTTCTCTGAAGTACATGCACACGTCAAGTATCGCTGCCCCATGGAGCTCGAAATAAAACAGAGCACTGGCCCAGCCAGGTCCCTGGTAGTCTCTGACCCTCGTGGTGTGATGCACTGGCCCACTGAGGGGCTTCGAGTGTGTCCGGCCCACAGAAAGGCTAGGGGGAAGGAATACTCTGGTGTGTAATTCTTTTGCTGAATTTTTTGTTGGTTCTTACTTACCCGTGTGTGAGGCAGCATTGTATTCTAACCGGGCGATGACGGAGGAGGTGAAAGTTTTTAATGGAAGATGAAACACTTTTCTTGCCAATTAAGTCAAGCGTTTATTTTATTAATCTAGTTGCCATAAACACGAATATATTCCATTCAGTTGAGGATGTATTTGGAAGTAAAAAGATGTCACACATTCTTCCAGTGTTTCTGCAATCAGGCATCTTTGTTTAACAGAGCCCTGTTTAATTTACAATGAGTATTTAATATTTGTTGTTATAAACTTCATCTTTCAGTGGTATGTGTTTAAAAATTAGCAGTGCATTAATGAATTGACCTCATTTTAATTCACAGTTTATTCTCTTTATTTTACTATTACGGTTCATTTTTAAAACTACATCGTTTAATTTCTCACATACCAAATGGTATACCATTTAAAAGATACCGACAGGTAACAGTGAAGGCAAAGTCATCTCATCACTCTGTTCTCAGCCACTTACCTCCCTAACCCTAAATCAGCGACTGTTACATTTTTAATCTTGCCAGAAATAGTGTTGACAAGCACGTGTGCATTTTACACATAAACCTTCCTCCCACCATACCCTTAAAAAAGGTGTGTGTTAGGATCCCGTACGTCTGTGTCACACCTTGCTGTCATCACTTGGTGTTAGCTTGCGGGCCTGGGGGCTGGTTCCACTTCACACGCTGAGACCTCTGTCGGTTTTATTGCCTGTTCAGTGTTGCATTTGTGGATATATCCAGCTTTACTTCACCAGGGCTGGAGTTTGTTAAAGGTGACACAACAGGGTGACTTTCTGAGAAGCTGGACATTGTTGGGACATGCATTTGGGAGGATCACTGTCATTGACCTTTCAGTGTTCCTAGGACCAGCAGGCTCACTCTGCAGACCCAAGGGCCATGTACCCATTTTCTCTAGAGAGCACTTGGTGACAGGAGATCAGTGTTTTGCGACTTGATTGGCAAGCTCACCACTAGTGTTAGAAGACGGTGTTAGTGACCATTGGCCGAGCATCTGCTGCGTGTCCGGCCTGTGCCTGACAGCGGTCTGTGCTGCATCTGTTCGCGGGGATGTTTTGTCTGTGGTGTGTCGGATGGGTTTGGCCGGCCAAAGGGGGGATGTTCAGGGGCACAGCTTAACCCATACCCCCGGCATTCAGCCCCGCGGAGGAGTGGGCAGAGTAATGACTGGAAGTCTTGGAGGGCAGTGCAGGGAGACGCCGCCTCCCGGCCGTCTGCTCAGGGCCCTTGATCCCGCTCCCAAGCCCCTGTAGATGGGCCTCTGTAGCTGGATAGGAGTTCGTTTCGTGCAGCGTCTCTGCTGTGGGACACCCCCCCCAGCAGCTGGCAGCTGACCCTTCAGGATCACTCCAGACTTCTTTATCGTCCTGTGTCACTCCCAGCTTCCCAAGGCCAGCCAGCCTGGCCTATCCAGCTGTCCCTTCCCCCAGCAGGAGCGTCCTCCGCTGGGGCGTCCCACCTCCTCGGCATCCGGAGACCTTGCCTTGGTCACTGTGGGGTCCGGGGCGTCTGGTGGGCTGTGGTGGCCCACCCTGTTTTGGGTCCCCGTGGTCCCCTAGCCTGCCCGGCCTCCTGTGGATGTGTGTGTTGTCTTCCTGCATCAGTGCCTGGCGGAGCCACATGGCATGGCTGCCGGCTTTCGTTCCCACGTCCCACGCTTGATTTGAGTGTCACGCACCTGTTTGAAGGTGACGGTTGTTTCTTGACCTTTAGATGTTTTGTCAGTCACTTTGCTTCTTGGACATAATGTGAATAAGTGTCAACATTTGAGGAAAATGTGTCGGAAAGGGACTGCCTTTTGGAAAAGGTATTTGCCCTCCGTGGGCGGGATCCGCTGCCCCTCTTCGCAGCCCACACTCGGTGCTGACGCGGCTGCCGTGTGGCCCTCAGGACGTCTCGTGGGTGTCACCGTGGGGTCTCATTTATGATAGGAAATGGCACATGGGAGGTGTGGAAAATCAGATGGGGAGTAAAGCCATGGTCGTTTGGGTCATCTGAACCGGTGGGTGCCCTGGTGATGGCCGGTCAGCGGAGGTGGGCACACGGCCCCACGGTGCCTGGGACCCTCATCTTGTTGACATACCCTAACCCTGTCCCACCCGGATCTTCAGTGTCTAATATCTTTGTAGGGGTTCAATTCCGGTGGCAAGTCTGTCTTCTAAACCCTAAATTGTTGCTTGTGTTGTGACCATTTAGATTTTCAGAATCCAATCATCATTTCTTATACGTTTTTTTGTGGGATTTCTGACAAGTGACTACTTTAGAAAGAAAGAAAGAAAAAAGACTGACCGAAGGTTGACCGACTGGCTATAACAGGGTCACTTCCAGGAAAGCCAGGCGCCTCCTTAAAGACCGCACACCTGTGAATGGGTGCAGTCAGGGGGGTCTGAAAACACACGCTGGACAGCAGGACGGCCTGCGGCTTGAGCCGGTCGCTGGACGGAGCGTGTGTGACAGACCAGGCTTGGAGTGGGAACACCAGGCCGGCCTCTGGCTGAGCTGCGTGCACGTGGGCGAACGGTGACCTCTGAGTTGGGAGTGACACGGGAGGCTGGCCTGCACCGTCTCCAGTGGCCTTCCTGTTGGAAACATGGTGCGTTGGGGGCATTTGGACTTGGCCTTTCGGTGAGCTGTGGCGTCTGACTGTTTTGCCTCCTCTCTTACAGACGCCTTCGTGAACAGCCAGGAATGGACGTTGAGTCGCTCTGTCCCGGAGCTCAAAGTGGTGAGTGCTTCCTTCTGGCCTTGAGGGTCGTCATCCCCCACCTGTGGGGAGGGAGGGGGCTCTGCAAGGGGCAGGTGTGACCACGTGAGAGCACCAGCCCCACATACCTGGGCCCCGGTCCTCTCCTGGGGCCCAGAGGTGATGTGTGACTCTGGGTTTGTCCCTGGGAAGGGCCAGGTGTAGCTGATAGTTTGGGGCTGGAGCCCTGGGTGTACCTGTGACAGCCACAGCAGCCTCCCAGCCAGGGTGGCGTCTGTCCGCGTGCAGGGCAGGAGCCACCGTCATCCTCTGTGTCCTCCCCGTGTGTGTGTGTCTGTAGCTCTCACACACACGCACACGTGCGCACACACACGCACACACACGCATACTCACACACAGTGTCACACAGCCGTGGTTTATTCGCCCTGTGCAGAATGTCATGGAAAGTTTCTGTGATGAGCCATCAAGCTTTGCAAAAGTGACTGTTTACCTGTTAAGGAGTATTATTGGCATAACATTAAAAGAAGAGTTTTCTTTTATTATAAAATTTACCTTTTCAATGAAATTATTTAAAGCTTAAAATTGGTGTCAGTAAAAAGTGTTCTAGCACAGCCGCCCCATGAGCCCCTCCCGACTGCGCTACCCCACCTTAGGGCGAAGGAAGGGAAAAATGCAACTTCAGTAATCGGGTTCTTTCTCATGAGCTATGTGGCATTTGTGTGTGTATGTATGCATGTGTATGTGTATCTATGTGTTCGTGTCTCTATATGTACACGTGTATGTGTGTCTTTGTGTATCTATATGTCTGTGTGTATATTTGTGTGTATGTGTATAAGACTGTATATCTCTGTGTATATATGCATATATATGTATATCTATGTATGCTTGTCTATATATGTGTATATGTATGCATGTCTATATGTATGTGTGTACATGTCTCTATGTGTCTATGTGTGTATATGTGCGGGTGTATATGTATGTCTCTGTCTCTATATGTGTATGCCTGTGTATGTCCATATATGTCTATATGTGTGTCTGTGTCTCCATGTGTATGGATGTGTATGTATATATGTATGTATACATACATTTATGTATGTGTGTATACGTATGTGTATGTCTCTATATGTGTGTATTTCCGTGTATGTATATGTGTATATGCATGACTGTGTATGTACATGTGTATATTCTTCTATATGTGTGTGCATATGTCCGTGTGTGTATGTCTATATGTATATATCTCTGTGTTTGTCTCTATATGTGTATGTATGTGTCTCTATTTGTATATATGTCTATATGTGTATATGTATATGTCTGTGTATATGCATATGTCTATATGTGTGTATGTGTACATATGTCTGTATATGTGTGCACGTCTGTGTGTATGCCTGTCTGTATGTACGTGTGTGCGTATCTGTGCATGTCAGTATGTGTGTGGTGTGCATAGGTCTATGTGTGTGTGCATGTGTCCATATGTATGTATGCATGAGTGTGTGCATATGTCAGTATGTGTGTGGTGTGCATGTCTATATGTGTGCATGTGTCCATATGTGTGTATGCGTCTATGTGTGTGCACATGTCATGCGTGTATGCATGTGTCTGTGTGTATGTACATATGTCAGTATGTATGTGTGTGCATGTCTGCATGTGTTTATGGGTGTGCATATGTCAATATATGCATGTATACATATGTGTATGTGTGTATGTCTGTCTGCATATTTGTCTCCATGTGTGTATATTTATATTCTGTTTTGCTGAGTGATGGGCCCTGACTGTAAAGGGTGGCACATGAGCTCTTGCCGTGCAGCAGATACTGATGAAACATGGCTCCAGTATGTCCTGCTTAGTCCCAGTGTCTCTGTCCCCTGCATTTATGTTCATGGCTGCAGTCCATCTTCCCAGCAACCCAGCCGGGCCCCTGGAGGCCTGTGGACTTCTCCTTCCCTCAGCCCCAGCCTCGCTGGTGCTTAGAGAATGGGACAGGGGCCTGGGGATGACCCTCAGGTTTCTCACATCTGAGATGGAGATAGAACTCTCAGGTCTTTGAAGAGAGCAAATAGGACTTTTGTCACCAGGAAGAAGACATGTTTGTAGACTCAGGAGACACGGGGTGATGAGTGGGGTGTCCTGAGACGGGAGGGCGCTGGTCCCCACACATCTCTCCGTCAGCCTCTGACGGGCCCGTCCCGGCCGCGATCACTGATGCCAGTGCCGGCCCCTCCTCCCCGCTCCCCCGCCCCTCCCTCTGGGTCGCCGTCCTCTCCCCGCAGCGCCTCCCGACGACTCCTTTCCTCCTGGGAGACAAAGCGCCCGTCAGCGCCCCTGCCCGTTGCAGAAGCCCGGGGTT
>VBSM01003186.1:3782981-3796344 GCA_008086735.1 Cheirogaleus medius
GAGGATCATCCGTGATCTTTCCCCACGCCCTGCAGGAGCTACCCCGGGTGCTTGTCCTCTCACCTTGGGGCTGGCGTCGAAGGGATCGTCCACAAGGGCGCAGGGAGCTTACATCGGCACAGTGCCGTGGTGTGCGCCGGGGTGTGCGCCAGGACTCGCCGGTGCTGGAAGAATTGAGTCCAGGCCCTGCCTGTGCCTGGTGCACTCGCGCTTCCCGGGGCCGGGCCTGCTGCCTGGGACGGAGCAGGTACCGCCGTCTTTGCCTCTCTTACCGAGACCGCTCCACGTCCACGTGACCTGTGGGTTCAGTGGCAGTGGCAGGAGGGAGCCGTAACTGGCTGTTTCAGAAGGAAAACAAGTGAGAAAAGCCACCACGATCTTGCCCTCCTGAAATTCTTCCTCATGGTCAGGGAGCTCGGAGCTGGAAAGTGATTTTGGTGCTTGTCGAAAGAGTAGACATGAATCGATGACCTGGGTTAATCGCGAAGCTTTCTGTATGTGGTGTTGTGGATTTGGGATATAATTTACTGTGTTGTCTTCGTCCGGTGAATGGAGACTATCGGGGAGGTGTGAGTCATCCCGGGCTGCAGCCCGGCCTCACCTGTGCCGGTCACCACGAGGTGGGAGGTGTGGTTGGCGCCTGGCTGAGGGACGGGGTTTTGAGTGAGCCGTGCGAGCTCTCTGTTTCTCGGTGATGCCTTGTGATTCCCGCTCTGTTTCTCCGACAACTACTGGAGTGACCAGGGGCAGCTACTTCCAGGGAAAGGCATTTTGCTGCTCCCGCGCCGGTGTGACCTGCCTGTCCAGACAGTTTCTTGGCTCCCTGTGCCCTAACGTCTGTGCAGAATTGTTCTTCTGACTTAATGACTGCGCGGACACCCTCCCTCCTGGTCCTGACCGTGGCTGTGACGCTGAGATGTCTGTGGGGGGAGGGGTGGCGGCGAGGGCCATCCTGTCTGCAGAGGAGAATCCTCTCTGGGTGGAGACGCTGCCGGTGCAGAACTGCAGAACCATCTCCAGATCTGAGCCTACTTCTTACCAGATACATCAGATGAATTTCAGCTCCCTCCCAGAGGGCAACATCTGTTGTCTTTTAATTGTGTGATATGTTTTGGCTGATATTTTATCCTTGTAGGGAAGAGAGCCAACTCACAAGATTTAGATAGTCTTAAAGATGCAGTTCAAGTGAGGGAAGGGTTTAAACATTACGTGTTTTTCAATTAGTGAATTCACAATGCAAAAGTGGATAACTCAGTAGGGAGCCTGTGATTCCATGAAGAGGCAGATATCCTTTTAACTGTGTGTGCTGTGTATCTACATATATGTGTGTTGTGTGTGTGCATATGTGTGTTGTGTGTGTATATGTGGTGTGTGTGAGAGAGGCCTAGGGGGTGCTGAAGCAAAGTACTACAATACTGGGTGGCTTAAAACAGGGATTTATTGTCTCTCAGTTCTGGAGGCCGGAACCTGAGATCAAGGTGCTGGGAGGGTTGGCTCTTAGGAAGAGTCTCCCAGCTTCTGGTGGTTGTCAGCCTTGGCCTTCCTTGGCTTGGAGACGTCTGACCTCAGTCTCCATGTTGCACTTAGAACTGGTGGCGTTCGCCCGGTCACTTCTCGGCGGTCAGGGCTCTCACTGGCGATGGCTCTGTGAGATCTGTGTTGTATCAGAACCTCTCGAGGACCACATCAGCTCGCGTGTGACCTTCCGAGTGCTGAAATTTTCATTTCCCAGCTGCCGTTCACTTCCCATAAAGAGAATCGGAGGAAAATCACTCATTTGCCATTAGTGCCCCATAACGTCTGCGATTAGAGTCGTGAGTGACGTTCTGGGCATGTCATTTGAGTTTCCCCTCTGTGTGTGTATGTGCTTGATGGTCACCGTGCACCCTGACTTCCCCGACACAGGCCCCACGACACCCCTTGGTTTTTAACTTTCCCTTCAAATGAAAAAAAGTCAAGGCAAAGGAAAGAAGTCAGGCTGTCGGATCAGTATGTGGGGATTTGATGGGGGATGGGGACCTGCGCTAGATGCTACCCCTTGCAGGTGAGGACATCCTGGTGTCCTCCAGAGAGCTTTCGAGCTGCAGTACTGAGTCACTGCTTCAAGACCTTCCTCCCCGGGCCGTCTCTTCCTGTGTTACCACCTGGTCTCCCTCGCTCGCGGGTTGTCGGCCCTGCCGAGCCGTGCACTGCAGCCCGTGTGGCGCCCTTCCAGCCGCCAGGGGAAGGGGACCAGCCAGGCCCAGGGCCTGGGGACCAGCAAAGCTGAAAGCCAGCAGGTACCTTGACGACAGCGGCGTATCTAAATTCGGCGGGAAGGCAGGCCCCCCAGCGTTCTGAGACGTCTTTCCCAGATGGTTCTGGGCTGTACAGTGGATTGAGGGCAGGGTTTTAGGGTTGGTGGAGATAAACTTAAGAGTATTCATAGACCGTCTTTCCAGTGCTTATAAAATGAACCGCTCGTATCTAATTTTTCGAGCAACTGCAGGCTACCAAATGGGGTTAAAAGTGCCGGGAAGAAGCTGTGCTGACAGCCCCCACTCACCCCAAATCTGAACTAAACCCACTTCCAGTTGTGAAGTGCTGAGAGGAGGGCATGGGCCTGCCTGCCACCAAGGCCCAAAGGCCGTCCAGGAGAGTCAGCGAGGGACTGAGGAACATTGAGGGTCAGGGGTGTCACTGGCTGCAGCCACTCGTAGGGGTTTGCAGGGAGAGGCCTTAGCCAAGCGTGGCTTTGGAGCCGTTGACTCTGTCATTCCCGGTCCTCCTGAGCTTAATTCAACAGGGCCTTGTTCCTTCAGTGACGGAATCTTGCGTTTCTTTTTGGCTCTTATCCAACTCAAGTGTTGGGGCAAAAAGCTAGCTCGGAGACCGTGGCAGCCCTGAATCTGTGTAGGCTGGCAACCGGCGGGTCCCTGGTCAAGGCTGCACTGGACCTGCCCCTTCCCCCGGAGGGTGACACTCCAGCCCCATAGCCAGGACCTCCCCTTCATCCCAGTGGTGACCACGCACGGGCAGCAGCACCCTCTCTCCTGGAAGTGAAAGATACTGACCGTAACCAGGAAGTGCGCTAGTCCTCGTTCATTCTGCTGGTGGAGTAGCCTCAGACAGACAGTATGGGCGGGGAAGTAAGGCAGACCTTGTGCTGGGAACTTGCTGGAGAGCGGAGGGGGAGCCAGCGTCCTCCCAAGTGCAAAAGGTGCACGGGAGTTTTTCCCGTATGAGAGAAGCGTCCGAAATAGATGAGGGAAACCCGCATGTTCCGTGTTAGGTAGGAGAAGTTTTAGGAGAAAATGTCAGGTGCTGAGAGTGACTGTGACTGCCAGGTGGGGACAGGTTTGGGGTGTGGGGGGAGACGGGTGAGGCGGTAAGGTAGGCAATTCGTGCAACTCGAGATAGGAAAGTGGGGCTTTTGAGCGTAGGTCGTAGGGAATTCTGAAATGCACTTTCGTTTTGTGTCTGGGTAGCATGAAAGTACACATCTCGTCTTAGGTCCCTCCAAGAGAAGCCTAGAGCTCGCCTGCTTTGTTTATTTGGTTTGCGTCAGAGTTTGACGAAGACTTGGGGGTCTGTGGGAAAGTGCACGCTCTGGGGGAAGGCGCTGTCACGCAGAGCCTGCCGTTCGAGGACCGTGCACTGTGACGCCGTGTGGAAGAACTGACTGGTTCCAGGAGCTGGGCCTGGCAACAGGGAGGCAAGGATGCCTGGTGAGCTGGGAGCAGCCTGCCAGAAGGTTCCAGAATCCTGGGGTGCAGGTTCTCAGGGCTGGAGGGGCTACCTCCACCCCCACCCCCCACATCACCACCAAGGCTTTTTCTGCCTAGGCTTTTGAGGTCCCCTGTGACGGGCTCAGGCTGGCCCGGGGCTGTCGGAAGTCGGGACTCCCAGCCTGCCTCGGGGACTCACTAGTCTTGTGACCCTGGGCAAGTCACCCGTCCTCCTGCGCTTCGGCTGACTGTTCTCTGCCTCTCGGTTGTTGCAAGGACAGAGTAACATAATATGGGTAAAAGGCATGGCATCAGCTCCAGGCAGTGAGGAAGGGCTCAGTGAATAACACCTTTGGGAATATTGCTCCGACCCATCGCTCCCTGGGGAGCAAGAGGTGTCCTCTCCCGCTTGTGGGCCTGCCAGCGTGGCGGCCTTCGTAAGTCCTGCTCCTTTGCCGCTTCACATCTTCTCCGCCTTCACCTCTTCCCGAAGGTGCGATGTCAGGTCCCGATTCCTCTGCTCTGACCATGCTGCAGGTCTCTGTCCCATGACCTTAGGGTGGAAAAATCAACACGTGAGGCTGCCTCTCCCCGTCAGTGTGGTGACGCCCGCTGCCCAGAGCGAGGCCCGTGTTGGTGAGAGTAGAGCCCGTACAAGGTGCCTGGCACGTAGTCGTGAGGTTTACACACTAGAGAAAAGAGGAGAACGTGAAATGGGCCGACCACCCCTCTCATCAGTCTTCCTAGGCTGGGGCTGGGCTCTGTGGGTTCTTCTCACGCCCGTGGGGACCGGGGTGCCATGGGCCCTGCCGACGCGTGTCCTCAGGAGGTGCTCTGGCTGGAAGGACGCAGAAGGCCGGTGCCGGTCGGTGGGGGTGAGTCGGCAGGCCCCCGCTGTCTCCGAGGGGAGACTGTGCTCCCCCCGGGCCGAGGGGCTCCGGCTCTTCCGCTGTGCTGATTCCTGCGGCCTGTCCTGGCTGCGGCCGGTCCTGGCTGCGGCCTGGCGTGCTGGCGGGGAGCGGGGTGGGCAGCGGCTTCTGGCCGCGGGGCTGCGCGGCCCCCTCCCCCGCTAGCCTGGTTCTCTGCCAGGACTCCGCCCAGGACTGGTGGTGGATGCGTTCTCAGAAGCATGTGTACCTTAAATATTTTGTTAAAGAATGTTTGTTTAGCTTCTTAGAAACAAACCATGTGGTAAACACCCAGCCTTATTTTCAAAGACACGTGAAATGCATTTAAGCCGTCGGCTCCAGAAACCCTTTCCAAATCAAATAAGCTTAAAAAAATTTTCGTCAGCTACCACTGCTTCACAGATGTGAAGGCTTATTTCTGAAACCATTCTTGGGTGCTGTTTAATGTTTCAGTGAGAAAAAAAAAAATCTGTAAGACTCTAATAAAATCTGATGAGTTTTGAAATTTAGCTGTTTAAATTTTTCAACATGAATTTTACCATGTTATTTGCAACCAAGTGATTGTAACCACATGATAATTTTTTAATGAGGATAATCTGTAAACCTCGAGATGCTGAGCCTGCTGGCGGGTGGGATGCGCAGATAAAGCGGAAATCGGTTCAGCCACCTTCTCCGGTGATGTGAGGTGTGAACCCGTTCTCTCCCGTGGAGATGCCATCTGTCCTCGTCCCTGTTACATCACTAGCTCCACCCCTGGTCACTGAAGCCGTGTGAGGGTCAGGCGATGTTGTCCAAAATAGGTGAAGGATTCTAAAATTATTACTAGAACTTCAGAGAAGCAATAAAAGGGAAGCATGTTCTATTTCATTATGAACAGGGCGAGAAGCTGTAAAACCAGAATAAGTAGGTTGTCATGTTTTTGGCATTGACGGAATTGGCAGGACAAAATGTGTTTTTGAGTTGGTTGTTTGGAACTCAGAACACATCGCCCCATATTGTTATAATTAATTCAACAAGAAGTCCAGGGCTTACTGAGAGCCAGGCGGTGGAGCGTGCATTCCAGAGAGAAGTTTCTGAATAAATAGCTGTAATTCAAGGTGGCGACGTCCACCTGGTCTGAAGCCCACAGGTGCTCATTTGTGTCCTGGAAACAGCACAGTGCACGCTATTGCCACAACTGCAGCTTTGCTGAGAAACCTCATGATGTCAGAGGTTTTAACAAAACCATTCTTTAACGGGAAAAAGGAGACTAGCATCTCAGTTTCACATTTGCCATTTACAAGTCATTTTTCCTAGAGACATCTTACTGTGAAGGTGTTCTAGAGCTGTACGTGCATCACCTTTCACTGCAGATTAACAAATAGTCATTCGCTGTGTCTCAACTGAACCCTCCTTGGGTGCTGTCACCTGGGTCCGTGGCTCGGTCTGCCCGTGTCTTCTGGCCTTGATGGTGCCGTCTTCTCTGGACGCCTGAGTCCAGCTCCAGTCTGCAGCTTGCCAGGAAGCTTCTGCTCTGAGCTAGAAGGCCCAGGCCACGTTCACTGTGTAGACTAACACAAGGGTCGTAAGGAGGAGCTGACCAACTGAAATCCGCTTAAACAGAAAGGAGGGAGATTTACTAACTTGCATTCCTGGAACAGCCCGAGGGGATGGATTTAGCTTTGGAAAAACCCCAATCCTCTGATGCACTTGAACTCACAAGGGACCCTCTCCCCGTTTCCTGCCTGTGTTGGGGCTTTGTGCTCAGCTAGGCCTCCCCAGTTGGTGGCAAACCTTTCATGGTGGCTTCATGACCACACGGCGGGTCCTTAGCGCTCACACGCGATGCAGAGGAAAAGTTGGATGTTTTTCTCAGTAGCTTTGAAGAAGACTCACAGGCAGCTCCCGCTGGCCTACCCTGAGTCACACCCTTCTCCCCGAAACGGTCAGTGTCACCAGGGTCTGGGGGGATATTCCGATTGTCCAGTCCCTTGGGTCAGGTAATGAGGTCAGCCTCATTGTTATGGACTAGGGCTGGGGAGAAGGCAGACCTCAGAAAACGAATGGGGGGGTGCAGGTCAAACCCTGTATCCACAGCATCCTTTCGCTGTTGTGTTTTATCCAGCGGGGGCCGTGCGGTGCAGATCTTTCCCCTAAGTGACAGGGCCCGGCAAACTCCCTTGCACTGCAGGATTTGGCTGCTATAGAAGGGCCTGGGGCACTGTCTGAACTCTCCCCAGAGCTGCCTTTGGTAAATGTCTCTCTGTGACTTTTGCAATTTCACTTAGGCTGTGGACCTCTGACTTCTTAAGGCAATTTTTCCCTTCTTAATCTTCAAAGGTGGAAAGCTTGGTCTTTGGAATGTTCTGCATCATTTGGATCTGAAAATGTCAGCTCACAAAATTATTTTGCTGCATCCTACCCCAGCATCGTGCTTGCTCACCACAGCTCCTTCCCTCCGCCAGCCTAGTGCATTGCTCCCAGGGACGGGCAGGGACCAGCTGCTCGGAAGTCACCTGTATTCATCCTAACATAGCCATTCCTAGACTCAGACAGTCCAGCCAGCAGGGTGAGAGGCTTTCTGTGGAGGGCAGAACAGAAAGGAGGAGACCGGCCTCTGGGCAAGCCCCCAAGCAAAGGCAGGGGTGGGGGTCCTGAGCCGATGGTGAGGTTTACATTTCAGAGGAGTCCAGGAATTAATTTGAGTGTTTGGAGCACACATTCTAGTCATGCCTGGTTAGCGGTGGAATTGCCAAAGTTCTGCGAAGAAAATGCTACATCCTGTGAGATCATGCCGCAGTATAGATGCGTGAATACTAAGTGCGGCTTCCACTTGGCTCACAGCAAACTCCCAAGGGCCGGGACATGGGAACGGAGGTGGAAGTTGAAAGAAAGCCCTGACAGCAAATTAGGTCAGGTGCCAGAAGGAATTACGTAAGGAGAATCTGAGATGTGAGGAAAGTGCCCGTCCCTCCATCCCACCTGTTCCTGCAGGAGTTGGCCGCCACCGCCCAAGAGTGAGGCCTCCGTGGGTCCCCACTGTAGGGTCTGAGGTCTGGGCCAGACTCTGTGTGTGTGTGTATGTCTTAAATCCATACAGATTAAGCCATATACAGCTGCCACTATCTACAAAAGATGACAATTTCATGTGGTCCAAATGATCTAACCTAATAAATTCATTAATGATTGACCCAGACCAGACATGGAAACCAGGTCCAACGCACCGTGTGGCCCTTCATCCGTCCTGGTGGCTCCTGGGCGTGCTGTGTTGGAAAGGATTCTGAGGCAGGTCTAGGTGCGGGGACACCAATGTGCTGGGTGCTGACGCCAGCCAAGTCTGGAAGTTGCTGCTGTCCTGTTCGTGTGGCCCGAGGGCAGCTCGTGTGGCCAGCGTTTGTTACCATTTTCTGAGCTCCATTTCTTACTGTTTTGCTTATTTTTTAAAAATTGTGACCACCACAAACAAAAGAAGAAAAGAGCCCAGCACTAGGTCTTTGAGGACCAGATAACATTGCAATGGAGACACGCACAGTAGGGCCGCTGGGGCTCGGGAGGGGAAGCCAGCCTCGGTGCACCTTCGCCTGTGGACGCCAGGAGAAGCGGGGAGGGTTCAGGGTGGGCGAAGAAGGGAGGTTTGGAGCCTGGACGAGAATGAGGTGTGTGGAAGAGCTGTCAGAACCAGGCGTGGTGTCACCGTGGCTTCTGGAAGTGGGGCAGGGAGGGGAGGAAGCCTGTGGGGGGCTTGTAGGGGAGGCCAGGCCAGTGCTGGCTTTGGAGGGGACTTCAGAGGACAAATAGGAATCCCCAGGCCACCTCTGGACCTTGGAACTGACTTCCATGGTGATGCCGAATGAGCTGCCGGAACCTGTCACCACCGAACCCTCCACACCTGGCTCTCGTGCCCCACTGGGAGTGGCAGCCGCTTATCAGGTGTAAGAAGAACTGGCTGCAGGGAGTGTTTGGCTGTCCAGGGCCCTGTGCTGGGAGGGTCTTGGCTGGGGGGCCTCAGGGAGCCTGGCAGAGCGTCAGCAGCAGGTGCAGTAACCCCTCGCCCTGGGAGGAGGCTGGGGGCCATTCTGGTCCCTGCCAGCTGTGGGTGGGAGGCGGATGGGGTCTCGGTGCTTTCCAGCTTAGGGCGCTGGTCCACTCGGGGGTATTCCTGGGGACCAAAATCCCCACTAGGATGGAGGTAGAGGCCTGGAAACAAGACCTGCAGGATTCCTTCCGCTAAAGACGTTACACTGTTAGCGCAGTTGTGTGACAGTTACAGGCGCATTTCCCAGAGCCCCGGGAGAAAACGGAATATGGCAATTAGAACAGTGATGTGCAGCATCAACAAAAGAAATATCAAAGGTGAGACTATAGCACAGATCTGTCACCTCACCTGTGTCATTACTGCCCATGAGCTAAGGAAGGTTTTCACATTTTTTAAAAGGGTTGTAAAAATAAACACAAAGAAAAATGCAACCCACAAAGCCTAAAATACTTACTCTTTGGCCTTTAGCAGAACAGTTTGCCGACTCCTAGTCTACAGTATGTGAAACAACATAGAATAGTAAAATTGCACAGGGTTTCTTGGTTTCTCCATATGCTCTAATCTAAAGCAATACCCTGTCCTAGTTTCTTGAAACAAACACCTTATTTATAGTCAGAGAACTGTATGTGAACAAACAGCTTGTAAGCCATCACTTTTACATATTTACTTCCAGGATTGCAGATCTTAAAATAGCGTTTATGTAAAACCCATTATTTTTTAATATGAAGTTATTTTTACACGGGGAGCCCTGGTTTAGAACAATAAAATCAGAGGGAGTAAAAGCCCATTTGCCCTCGTGTTGGCAGCGGAATAACTGGCCAGGGGCTCCTGGTGAGCGCCTTGCAGACTCGCTCTCTCACGCACGCTCACGTCCTCTCCGTGGGTCTCCTGGGCATGTGTCTCCGGCCACGGTGGTATCACTTGGCAAGGAGGCCTTCTTTAAATACCCTTGACGAGAAGTTAGGCTCTTTCTCCCAATTCTGCAGTATTCTTTAGTTTACTTTTTTTTTTAATGCTTAAAATAAATGTGCAAAATATTACAAATAAACAAATAACCGTAAGTACATTTTCCCTGAAGAACCAAATGTGCAGGGCTAAATATATTAAGTTTACCATGCAAGCTATTTCAGACACAGTGGGAGATGCTGAAATATTCAAGCACAACTATGGTGGTAGGTACCGGAAGATTTTCAATCAGCAGTTTATTTATTTGGTTGTAAGTTAGATTTTATTGGGTGGGGCCCGTTTTGTGGTGACTGAAAACCAGCCCCCCCGCACCCCCGCACACTCTTGGCCCAGTGGGTTCTGGGGCACAGGCTGAGCCTGCCCAGGGCTCCCCAGCCTCACCCCACAACCAGACCTCCTGTCTAAAGTGAGTCCATTTCCTCCTTCCCCCGCCTCTGACAGTAAGCCGCATCAGGGCAGAGAGATTCACCCTGTTGCTAACTATTTGTTGACTGGTGGTTCAGATGAACAAGATTTTCTTGGCCCAGTGTACGGTGGGACTAGGGAGAAGTTAGCCATGGGCCTCATGGTGTAGTTGAAGACAAAGAGCCCACGTGGGAATCCGCTTGCTAAATATTAATAATAATAAGAACTAAACTGTTTCATTGGTTGACTATAGAGCAGATATATTCCCTTTATTATTTTATCACTTACCTGGAAGCTCTGGTCTGAGGTTAGAAACATGCCATGCACTTGGATAAACACTGAGACTCCATTAATAGAGACTGTCAGCATCTTCTCCATGGATGGAGCCATTTGGGAAGCACTTGTCCAGCCTTTCATAAGCTGTCTTGACTTGGGGGTAGGAGGAGAAAGAGGATCCTGGATTATCCAGAAAGCGCAGAATTATGACTTTAAGTACTAGAGAAAGGCCTGGTTTTACTGTGGGAATTTGAATGAAAGACACCCATCTTTCATTATCTGGTGGTTGTGGTCTTGGTTCTTCTTGTTCACTGAATTAGTGTTTGAAGCTCTCCCGTTATGTGTGAGTTTGCATTTGGAAGTGATAAAGTTGATCTTACCACATAGCAATCCTTAGTTGATTTTTTTACCAGGCTCTTGAAGCTGGCCGACAGCTGACATGGATTAGCACACTTTCACCTAAGGAAACTGAGGCACCAGAGGCCACGAGAGGCACTCAGGGTCACCCAGCCCAGAGGCGTGGGCCTGAGATTGGCCTTGGAAGGCAGCTCTGAGTCTGTTCCTCCCCACTGCCGCGCAAGAGGACCACCACTTATTTTGTGAGCCAGCACATGGGCCGAAGGGGCTCCGAAGGACCTCTGCTTGCCTGTGGGCTGGGGCTGGACTCGGGCACTGGGCCGTGCAAGACTCCGGAACAGCTGCCGAGTTATCGAGAGAAGTGTGAGTCCTGTGGCGTGTAGCATGGAGGCTCTTTGGGAGTCTGGGGCTTCCTTCCATCAGTGGCCTTGCCGGAAGTTCTCAGTGGGTGAAGCTGGGGCACCCGAGGTGGCCAGGGGCTCTCAAGGAGGCCTCCTGGAAGCAGAGGTGGGGCCCTGTGGCAGGCAGCAGGCATGGGGGGCTGGCAGCCCAAGGAGGTGAGTGGTCTTTCTCAGGTAGGCTTCTCTTTCTGGAGGGCATTCGCTTGTTTTCAGGCCCTCACTCTCAAAGTGAAGTCCATGCAGCTTCACCAGAAAAACAAATGCTTTGGGCTCCATGCACACTTCCTTCTAAGGGTTGGTGCTGATGCAGGGTATGTTATATTCTTTGCAGTGCAGTCATGCGTCACTTAACAACAGGGACACGTTCTGAGAAATGTGTCCTCGTGCAAACATCATGGAATGTACTTACGGGACCCTGGACAGCACAGCCTCCTCCACACCTGGGCTCCACACCTGTACAGCGTGTTACTGTACTGAGTACTGTAGGCAGCTGTAACAGTGGAAAGTGTTGCGTGTCTAACATATCTGTACGTAGAAGAGGGACAGTAAAAATACAGTGTCACAATCTACGGGACCACCGTCATCTGTGCCGCCATTGATTGAAACGCCATGGTGAGGCACGTGGCTGTATCCAAGATTCCGCAGCTGCTGGTAGAGAATGTTTTGTTCAGATAATGGTATTTTATAGTGATTTTAGATAGTGGTTTTTTTTAGGGGGGAAACCTCGTAAAATTTAGTGAAAGTGAATTTGTTTTTGCTGACAGTCAAATGTCATTGGATAGTGATGTGGATATTGGCCCACGAGAACCATCCTAAACAAACCACTTAACCAGAGTTTTTGTTTTTATTTTAGTTTTAAAAAGACATTATTTGAGGAGAGAGCTCTTAATGCGTTTTATGTGTTAAACTGCTAATTGATGTTTTCCTCAAAGTTCTTGGAAGTTAAGATAAAAATAAATAGAATTTAACTATTGGGCAAGAAACCATTTCCTCAAACATTAGTTTTCTAGTTTATTTTGAGCAGCAATGTCATATATTTCAAAAAGATTTTAAAAGTCAATCTCTTGTACCTAATGTTATTTCATATAAAACTTTTATAGATTCTGACTTATACATTTCTGACTCATTGCTTATAGAAGACAACAATGAAGCTATTTTTGTGAACACAAAATAGGACCTTAGGGTTTCCCAAGTTTCTGTTTTATATCTGCTTTTCTAATTAATTAATTTTTATTTTGTTTATTTGGTATAAAGAATGCCGGAGCTACTCATGTGAGTCCTCCTCCCCGCAACGTATCAACCTAGTTGCAATTTCTAGGTACTCTTCAATGAAATACAGTCAAAGTGATCAAGTAGCAGGACTAGTGGGACTTCAGATATTCCACGTTGAATCAGTAAAAGCAACCACTCCCATTCCTGAGAAGTTTTTAAATAGAAGCCTTCTAAATCCTGGTAAGCATTAAATCCACGGTAACATACTCCAAAGAGTCAGCTAGTTAGCAGTTTTTGCTTATCTGACTGTTTCAGGTCACACACAGAAGCTGAGTTGTCACTCGTGGGAAGGTGGGACGCCTCCCATAGCAGTGTGCTTGTCTGCATAATTTTTAGGTGCAAACACATGCAGGACGAGGTGGTTAAAAGGCCAGTTTAAAGCTGCAACCTTCCTAACCGTCCAGCCTAAGCCACAGCAGGTGGGTCTGTTTGCACAAGAGTTTACTTGACATAGACACGTCCACGTGTTTCTGGTTTCTCATTTAGTGGGTAAGATACTTGTGAGTACGGGCTGGTTTCTGTTATGACATAATTTCAAAAACAGCTATACACATTTAAAAAATATTTAAAGCAGCCATTTTTTAATTCCCTGGAGGAGTGTTCCTTGGAGCACGCGTGGACACCTGCCTGCCCCAGAGCCGGGCAGCTAAGAGGAAGCCCCACTTGGGCGGGCAGGTGCGGTTTTCAGCAGGCCTTGGTTTTCCTGTTGGGAATATCACACACGCTTTTGACCTGAAGATTCAGATCTTTGTGCATCTCAGGAACATTCCTTTGTCTTTTATCTTTGGATAGTCTTTAGTTCTTTTGTTGAGAGATACCATTTATCCTTTTGTTTAGGTCCAACCACGTGTCTCTCTTAAAAACTTCCTCTTTCCTGTCCTTGACTGGGCCTGTCGGGCCTTTCCTCTGTCAGAAACTCAGCCGTCAGCCTTGTCGCTTCTCCTTACCGTTTCTGATTTTATCCTTTCGTTCCCCAGTGTTAGGGTCCTCAGTTCCGGAGGTATCCTCTTCATCTCATGTTGTTTCAGACTCTCATCCCGGGATGTCTCGTCGCGT
>VBSM01003186.1:3796444-3808159 GCA_008086735.1 Cheirogaleus medius
CCGACCCCCCCCCATCAGCTGTAGGGAGCACTCTGGTGTCTGCTGGGCCTCGCCGCCCACACTGCAGGACCGGGGGCGTGATGTCCTCCCCCTGGGGATTCCAGCGTCAAGTGAGCCTATCCTGTCCCTCTCGTCCCTCTGTTGTCTGAGGCATTGGCTCCAAACAAAGGTGGTACGCTCTCGATTAGGGACCAGTGACCGAATGTGTGTCTTCCATCCTGGAGGGTGGGGACGCATGTGTTATTATTCCCCTTGGGGTGCCAGCTGCAGGGGGCCACTTCTCCAGCTTACCGGGTAAGGTGGGCACTTTCTCTGCCCCCCGAGAGCCCTCCATGGCTGCTCACTCCCGAGGCTTCATACTTTCCACTTCCTGGTCAGGAGGTGGAAAAAGTATGGCCGTGTCTGCGCCTTCTGTTTCTTCCCTGCACGCTTTGGGATGACTCGACCGGGGTGCTGTGGGCTCAGCGTGGGGGTCACATGAGGGGCGAGGCCGGTCCCTACACCCAGCTCCCGTCTTCCCTGTTATTCCTCAGGGGCGGCATTTTCTAGGTTGATTATGTAAAGCTGTGCCTCTTTTTCTGTCGGAAGGTGAGTTTTCTTGCTTCTGGTTTTTATTTTTCCCACCCCTCATTTTACTAGGAATAGCGGGAAGGAAATTCAATTATAGTGAAGTTAGAATCTGCCGTCTTAACCTGGAACTTTGACTTTTTCTTTTCCATCTTCCTTTTTTTGTCTTACTTGGGTCTGGGATAAATGAAGCCAGGGGAGACCATGGCCTGCCCGAGGAAATGGCAAGTTAAACATTGTTTCACCTCAAGTCAGAACCCTGGAGTGTTTCACCCAGAGATACTCAGAAGTTTCCATGTGTTAGATCCTTACCCTTAGAATGTTTTTTAGAGTAGTTACATTTTATTTCACAATGTAAGTTTAAAAAAAATTGGCAAAGGAAATGAAATCTGATTCAGTTAAATTTTGTAAACTAATATGTTACCAATAAAACCTTTTTCCCAGTGTAAAAATAATATGTGGTCCAAAATTCCTTTTAAATGTCACAATACAAAATTTTTCCAAAACCCCAATGCTAATAAGTTTACTGGCTTCAGTATTTTTTGCCAAAGTCTAAAAGGCCAAATTAATTTTTTAAAAAAATTCCGGCACGTTGATGATTACTTTTTGTTAAAAAAATTTTCTCTTAGGGAGAAATAAGGTTCATAGGCCTTTTCAATATATTCCTCTCCTTACCACTTTTTAAAAATAATTAGTAAACAGTAAAGTTTGCAGAGATTCTTCCTGTTTTGTCATGGCACCATGTAAGAAAGAAGAAAAGTTTAGGTGAATTTTGAAAATGTTTTCATGGAAGAGAATCTAACCATGACAAGAGGAGACCCCCACCTGCCATTTAGTCTCCTCTGTCTCTCTCCCTGCCAGCCTGTACCCACAGCGCCGCACCCCGGACAAGGCGGGGCCGGTCTGCACCTGCCCAGGGACGCCCAGCTGCACTGCGTCTGGGTCAGAGCACAGTGATGCTTTTTAGAGCTGAAGGTAGGGGCAGCCATTCCCCGGCTGTGGGTGGAATAAGGACAAGACAAACCCTGTGCATCCTCAGCGTCGCCCCTGTGGATGCTAGAAGATGACTCATTGCGGTTGCTTGCTGGCTGGGGGGGGGGGGGGCTGGGGTCTTGGTCAGTGTCTGGACTTCTTTTCCTCCTGACAGTGATGTTTGCATCATCACAAGGTGTGGTGAGGGGTAACAGCGATGATACGGGAAGGATAGTGCTTTGTAAAAACTAAAGTGTCACAAGGCATGCTATCATTGCCATCGCTGTTGCCTGGAGAACTGTTAATGATACGTTAATAGCTTTCAGTCCAATTAGCCAAAATGATAGAAACAGAAATGTCAAACATCTGTTGCAGTGTTTACTCCCAAAAGAGCTCTTTTTTTGGAACAGGAAAATGCAGTTTGCTCTTTTTTTCCCCCAACTACAACAGAAATGACAGCATAGATGAGCCACTTTCTGTCTCTGTGTAGACAGCATGTGTATTCTGGAAGGCTCCATTGTAGCTCCTGCCTCGCTTGAGGGGAAGTACGTGGAGGGATCCAGTTGTGTTGCTTTCTCCAGCCTCCCAAATCTGACGCTGGTTCCCCCAGCGTGAGGCCAGGACTCGGAACAGCAGCCTTGAAATTGGCTATCGATGGATTGTAAGGGACTTAGGACTTTAAAAAAGATATTTTAAAAGCAGAAGAGCACGACTTTATCCTTTTTTTCCTGGTGTACCATTCACGCTCTGTGAGCCCAGGCACTTCAGCATCGTGGTTCGTATGTTCAGTTCCACCTCTCACACGCTTTTCTCTCTGCAGCGTCGGCTTTAGAGAGACATTAACACCTTGACTTACTCAAAAATGCAAGCTCAAGGGCAACCAGAGGCAACCGGGGCAGTTTTCAGGTTTTCCAGGAACGCTGAAAACTTGCCTTTCAGGTAAAGCAGAAACCTAATAAATTGCACTTGAGGTTGAGTTCAAATAAGAAGCCTGCACCGCTCCGTGCTGAAGTAGCTCAAACGAGATGAAAGCCCCTAATTCTGCTGTCCGGTGAAACCCAATTTGGAAAGTCAAGCCCAGAGAGGGTGCTTAGTTCTGTTCTGCACTGGCCTCTGCCTGCACGCAGGATGCCGCCGGTGACCTCGCTGCATCCTGGGGAAGCACGGATTTAAGTGAGGGAGCTACTCCGTTTTCCTATTCCTGGTACCACCTTAGGGTTGGGCAGCTTTGGCCCATCTGTCCAGTTCCCCAGGCGGGAGGCCAGCTGTACGGGGGGCTCTGCATCTCCGGGGACAGCCTGCCCAGCTTGCCTAGCACCTGCACACAGGTGTGCCGAGCCAGATGCGTGTCCGTGCTTCCGATACAGAGGTCAGGTTTGGGGAGACTGACAACCCCTTTGGAAAATAGAATTATCCCTGATGTAATTTAATGTTAAGAAGTAATAACACTTGGCAGCAGAGAAGGGTGAACGTCACTCATGTGACACTCATGTTGACACTAGGCCATAGGCAAGGCTGTGCATCAGGTGCTAGGAATATGTAGTTGGGGAAAATAGACCAGGAGAGTGAGTGGCAGTGGGATATCTAATAGGCATTTTAAAATCTAATCTAAAAATGAAATTGGATGTGGAGTTTGGTGGTGGTGTGTAAAATTTTGGTAGAAAAAAGATATAATGATCGGGATAAGATGGTGGGTTTGAGTTTAAAATAACGCAGGTGGCGGCACCTGCTGAACGCAGCTTGTTGCTAGCCATGCTTCGCCATAAGGCTTTTCCTTCTGTGTTTAAACTGCAGAAAATGAATTTTAAATATTATTTTGTTCACCTGCGAGTCTGTGTTTCTCCAGAGCCTAACAGCGCTGTTGCGGCTGAGCCTGCTGCCTGGAGCTTTCATCTAATTGTTAAACCTTTGGGTTCTTGGCACATGCATATGAATATTTCATTTTTGTTTCCTGATTTCAGTGTAATACCAGAAAAATCATACAAGGCTGATGGCCAGTGTCTAGTGTTTGAAATTGCAAAACATTGAAAAGAAATACTAATTATAACCTTTATCTTAGTGGGGAAATGTGATTTTAGAATTGGAAGAAGCCTTTTCTCTGGAGGAAGGAATCACCCCTCCTTTCAAGAGGTGACGAAGGTTAGGTCTGGGGTCCTTTGCTCGAGGTCACAAAGCCAGAGACCACCGAAGAGAGTGAGTGAGGAGAGCTTGGTGCCTTCCTAGGAAACCTGTCCTGCCTTCAGTGCTGTGATTCCACCATCCAGAAATGCCACTTGTGTAGAGGATTCTGCAGAAACATGTTAGAGGAAACGGACATGTGAAATTCATCCAACTCATGCTTGCCCGACACCCATAAGACAGGTGGAGGTGTGGAGATACGAGCGAGGAGGAAGAGAGCCACCCTACATTGTCATTGTTATTCCAGGAGAGCTGGGTGGGGATGCCCACCCGGTTCCTGCTCCCCAGAGAGGTGGGGCAGCCGAGGATTCCCTAGCTGTGCAGGGAACTGGGGTGGCCCCAGGGCCAGGCTCCACGCCTCCCCTCTTGATTTGGAGGTGACCCAGTCTAGCGATGGAGGGATGGGGCCTGGGACCATCCCAGCCTCATCGAGGTGGAGCCCAGAGTCCCTCAGGCAGGGGCAGCCTCCACGTGTACTTGTGTTTGGAGAGCTGCTGGGAGGGCAGGGCTGGAGCAGGGACTGCCGGAGACACGGTGTCTCGGGGCACACGTGTGTGTGTATGTGTGTGTGTGTGTGCGGCTCAGGACACGGGTCAGGATGGTGTCTGGCTGTCAGGGGCACGGGGGAGGGACCGAGCCTGGGAGTAGGTGCAGGACAGGTGGAAAATATGTGCAGAAACCTGCTGGAGAGATGTGGTTGGTTTCATTGAGTACAAGTAGGAGGGAGAGAAAAAGGGAGATTTGAGAATATTCTGGAAGTCAGATGGTGGGGGCTGGGCTGGGGTTGGGGACTGTTCCGAGCGCCTTTTGTGTGTTAACTCATTAAACAAAGCGGGACGCGTTCTCCCCGTGTCCCGGGTGAGGAAACAGAGGCCCACACACGGTCCAGTAGCTCCGCAGAGGTCACCCAGCTGGGACGGGCTTGGCAGGGCCTCGCACCTGTGCACTGACGCCCATGCTGGGCTGCTTACGAGAGCGAAGAAAGGATGAACCCCTCTCTTCCCCCAGCCGCCTGCTGTCCTCGTCCTCCAGGCTGGTCCCTCGCCCTGGGCCCCTCCAGCCTCCCGGCTCAGCCTCCCAGTCCATCACTGCCCCCACCCTTTTCTGACTGCTCATTCTGCCAGACATCTCCCCCAGTGAAGCATTTCCAAATAGGCCTTCCAGGTGGAACTCACTCCCGCGTGCCCACCCCCTCTTTTCCTGGGAATATCGAAACTTCTGTCTCCCCTGTGGGACTTTGAAGATGGTGGGAGTGGGGCAGGAGCCCATGTTCCTGCATACAGCAGGCACTCACTAAGAGAGTGAACGTGTGTGCAGAGCTGCGGGCCTGCCTTGGGCATCTGAGTGGATAGTGGTGTCTCGACGAGAGGTCAGGACGGCCAGAGTCTTGGACAGAGATGAGGTCACTGTTCGGAGGACGTCCAGGGGGTCTCCCCGTGTTGGTGACCAGATGTAGGGTCTGGCCGCAGCGCTGACTGGGAGCTGAGGGCCTTCAAGGCTGGGTGGAAGCCGTTTCCCAGGCAGCTACGCCGTGGCCGTCACCTGACTTAGGTTCCTGTCACCTGACTGAGGTTCCCATCACTTGACTGAGGTTCCCATCACCTGACTGAGGTTCCCGTCACCTGACTGAGGTTCCCGTCACCTGACTGAGGTTCCCGTCACCGGACTGGGGTTCCCGTCAGAGGTGGGACTCTGAGACTGAGACACTGATAATGGTAGGAAACATTTTGAAACCTTTGCACAAATTCCTGGGGCCTTCTCCTTGCTCCTGGTAGGTGTGACTAAGCAGAACTCTAGGAACAGTGTGAAGGGAAAGATTTTCCCCAAAATAAAGAGTGACAGATTTCCTTAAACAAGGAAATCAAATGCCATTCTTCCTGAAAGGTTGAATTCGGTCCATCTCACCAAGAAAGAGCAGGTTTCCAGCATCTCTTTTTTAAAAGAGGATAATAACATCGGTTACTGTCCTAACTTCTGCACATTTTCCTGCTTTAAGCAGGTTCGTTAAATGTTAAGTGTATCTTTTATGAAAGCAGAAGTTCTGAACAGCGCTAGACTTCCCTGCCGGCGTGGCTCCCGTGGGCGCCGCTCAGGGCGCTCTGTCCGCCCCTCCCCCTCGTCCCACTCACGCTGGGGACACGGTGGGAGAGGCCACACAGCTGTGGACTCACTCTACTCATTCAGACAGAGCTGGGCCGACGTCAGGATGACTGTCCTGTGGCCGTCACCCCACAGGGGCACGCCTGCTGCCTGACAGATGTTTCCTAGCTTGTTTTGTAATCACAGAGGCTCAGCTGGAGAACGGGGGTCCTCCCCTTTTACCCGCGAGGGGTCTGCGATTCAGGGACCTCAAGTCATTTTCTGGTCCTCCTGCTGTTCGTGTGCGGCTGGCCGGGAGTGTGTGGCTCAGCGTGTCTGGGTCCGGCGACCCGGCCGGCCCGTCTGGTGCATCCACCTGACCGTTTTCTGCAGACTCTGCCCTCTCTTTTCATTGACGGGGTCGCCAGAATGCGAGTCTATCTGCGACATTGGAGGGTTTTCTGTTTTCGTTATTGAGCAAACTGAACTCTGGCTAGAGCAAGTGCAGTTACCTGTTGTCGTCGGCGCAGGAGCGAGCGTGAGCACGCGTGCGCGTGTGCGACAGCGCAGAGACAGGTCGGTTTCCCAGCCAGCCCTCTCTGGCCGCAGACGGCAGCCGCCCGTCTGCTGGGCCTCGGACTTGTCCTCAGGTTGGGAAAGGGTGGGCCAAGGACTGGAGTTTCTGTTTCTTGGCCATTGACGTGGCCCAGCCCCAGGATGCTAGGACGGGAGGTTTGCGTCGTAGGGGCAGGGGGCAGGCGTGGCTCTGGGTGGCGGAGGGCAGCAGGCAGCCTCCGGGGTGGGCGGGGAGGCCCCCACAGCATCGTCCTCCAGAGCCCAGTTATTTGGGGTTTAGACGGGGTTTCTGGAAGGCGTTTGCATCGAGGAGCTGAAAACCAGGGTAGGAACTCACGCGTTCTTCTCTCAACAAGAATTGGGCGTCACGTGCGGGTTAGTGAGGGCAGTTTGTCTTTGGAGGTGGCAGAGGACCCAGCGCAGAATCCTGCTCGCTGTGCAGGAAGGAGAGGGCCCGGCGGTCCCGCCCGGGGTGCTGTGGGCAGCCGCGTGTCCTTGGACCCCTCGAGTGCTCGGCCACCTTCCTCTCTGCCCCCCCCCCCCCCGTGCCAGGAGGGTCCCGGTGGTCTCGCTAACCCCGTGTGGTCTCTAACGCCTCTCGTCAGCCGCTGCCCTGCTCTGTCACCCTGTGCCGAGATCCCATCCAGTAGTTTCTGTGTAACCCGTGTGTAGTAGTGAGCATCCCCCCACCCGTGACCTGTGACTGCAGAAACGCCATCCTCATGATGTTGTGTGTTCCCCTTCCAAGAACTGGGTTTCTCTTGAGGAGAATACAGGTCTCAGCCCTTTAATTTACCAAGCGGTTGTAGACGAGGCACCTATGAAGCCTGGAAAATTTGCTCCGGTTTTGTGAACCCGACAAGAGAATGACAATCTCGGCGTTCTCTGTTTCCCAACGAGTGAGAATTCCTGAATTCACACATAAAGCCTACTCGAAAACCCCGCACTTCTTGGCCGTGAGCGCCTGGCACCGCGTGGGAGGCGGTGCCTTCTAACTGGAAGTGAACACGGTTCTTAAAGACAAATATTTAAATCTGAGTTCAGTTCTTTTAAAATTCAGTGGTTGCTGGAGACATGGAAATCCACTGCTAAATACGCAGTTAGCTCCCTCCAGGGCGACAGCCTAGGGTGTATTTTTCCACAAGCGAAGCCCACGTCTGTTTGCTCTCTTTGCGCTCTGTGTTCCTTTTGTAACGAGGGTTTTTTTGTGTGTGGCAGGTGGCAGGTTCAAGAAAGAGATCGTTGTCGACGGACAGAGCTATCTGCTGCTGATTAGAGATGAAGGGGGCCCCCCGGAGGCGCAGGTGGGTATTAAGTGTACACTGGCAGCCGGCTTTCGCCTTTGTTTTCTTTTTAAGGTTCTGATTAAACAAGTGGCTCTAGAAATCACTGGAGCGCTTTCCAAACAAAAGGGGAAATCCCATAAAAGCACTTTCTATAACTGCAGTTTTTCTCATCTCTAAGAAACAAATTCTATTGTTTTTCCAGACTAAATCCTAGAGAGAAGGTGGGTCTATGCGGCTGACTTTTTTTAAACTTTTTTTGTGTGTTTTTAAGAAGAAGGGAAAAGCAGACTCTGCTCTGATTTGCCAGCCCAGTTTTTGTTTGTTTTTTGGGTTTTTTTTCCCTTTAAGTAGTTTGCTCCCCAGAGTGCCACAGCCACTTAGGAAATGCGCCGGGTGGAATTTGGGACGATGGCGGTGGTCACCTCCATACCACTGTGGCTGCCTGGGCCCAGGGAAGTCTCCGCTGCAAACCGTGTGCGGCCTGCTGCCATTTCTTTGGGGATTCCTTGAACAATGGGCATTCTGGAAATAAAAAGGCATGAGTGTGGAAAACCTCTTTCTTTGGTTTGCTTAATCCAGTTCATTGTTTCACTTACATCATTATCTACTAGCTAAACACTTGGAAGAAGCCGAGAGCTAGTAACAGCCAGGGATCCTTAATGCAGACTCAATAGTAAACATTTCCTTGGCATTCTGTCTTGAACTTACCTTTTTGTGGAAGCGAAGCAAAGAATTATCGGACAGTGAAAGTCAAAGTATTGCGTACAGGGATCGTTAAGTGTCTAGTGCTCCTCACATTGCAGGACTATGCAGCTGTTCAGAAAACGTCACGCATTTGCCATGTTCCGTTGCATCTAAAACACCACTGATTGTAAGATGTACCAACATTTAAATGAAAAATGCTGCCAGTTAAATTATGAGACATCCATAATAAGGTGTGTTCTGATTTCAAAGATGTTAAAGTGTGAAAAATTTTTTTTCTTAGCATTGACAATACCATATACTTCGTCATGATAAGGAAAGATCTTGAAGACATGTTAAAAGGGAAAAAGGTTGCCTACAAAGTAGTTTGAGCCCAGAAAATGCATCTTTTATAGAGCTCGAGATGCTGAGAACATGTTAATGTTATTTGATAAAAATAACATTTTCTTTCCTTTTCATCATCATAATTAAGGAATCGTTTTAAGAAAAAAAAAACATTAAGGCCTGTGACAAACAGTTGCCTCTTGCTTGTTCTTTTGCCTCAAAAGCACCCACTTTGTGAGCCAAATCCTGTAACGGTGACACTGGTTGATGCCCTGTGCCGCACGTCACCGGGATCTTCTCATTTAATCCCCGAGGCGACCCTGGGGCGAGGTCGTACCCTTGAGGATGCTGGCACCCTGAGACCTCACCCAGGCGTGTACGTCTGGGACGTGGTGACGGAGGTGCAGACCCAGGCGGCCTGCCCGGGATCCCACCCAGCGCTGGGGGTGCAGCCAGGACCCCCAGGAGCTCCGCCTGGCCCCTGGCTGGGAGAAGGTGTCTACTGCATTTCCCAGATGATCAACCCCTGGTTCTTGCAGAAGCTTGCTTGTAGTTAAAGGGCAGATTTCTGTTAAATATTTCGGGGAGTATCAAGATGAAGCCTTTCGAAATTATGGACAGGATTCCTTTCTTTTCATTATTACAGATCATTTAATAGAGTCTACCTAAAGATACTGACTTTGCAAAAGAAATTGCAAGACTTGCGGCTGCCAGTGCCATTTTAGGGTAGTGTCAAACTCTGCCAATTAGCTGGCAGTTTTCTTTCTTTCAAAGCTTTAATTTCCTAATGAGGAAGCCATGGGGGGAGGTTATCTGTTGACGCCACCACCCACGAGGTGCTGGGGAGGTCACATGCACCCTCAGGAGAACGGGCCGTGCTCGGGGCTTCCTCTGTGTGGGGCTCAGATGTGTCCCGGCTTCCGTCTTGGGAGTTGAGTTCTGGCCCCGGGACAGGACAGCCGGCCCCTTCACGTGCTGGTGCTCAGGGAAGCTGATTGCCCCGTTCTTGGAAGAGATGGGAAAACATCCCTCCAGGCAGAGAAAAGGAAAAGGAGAGACTGCTGTGACCCTGGAGTGGCCATCAGGTTCCACAGGTCTGGCCCCAGGCTTCTCGTTTCTGAGTTCTCTTCCTCACGTAGTTTTATATTTATCATTAGAACTTCAGGTTTTTTAAAGTTTTATCATGTAAATGTTTTACGTATCACCGACTACCCTTGGCAGTTACATGTGGAAGTCAGAGTTTAACCCATAAAAAATTTGCCCACACGTGTTAATGATACCTTGGACACAAAAACTTATGTAAGAACTGCAGCTTCTTTTAGAGAAAGCAGATACATATTTTTTCCATTTGCACTTGGAAAGAAAAGGGTCTTTGGTGCCAGGCGGATCCGATCTTGAGTCTGCTGTGGCAGTTATAGGGACAGTGCAGGAAGCTACTCGCCTGCAAGGGGCTTCCGCTCGCTGAGCTCCAGCTCTACAAGGTGGTTATCAGTGCTCTTCATACATGAGACCACACACGCCTGGCCGTGTGGGTCCTTGTCAGGAAGGGTTTGGTGTAGGTTATGCTGAGCGCGTGCAAAACAGGAATAGAATAGCAAGAGCCGGGCCGGGCCATGGTGAGGTTTGCCCCCTAATTTTTGTTCATTTCCCTAAGAATAAGTAGACTTCCCTGGCAGGGTGCTGCAGGAGGTGTCTCCCATTGGCGACACAGTCTGGCGGCGTGGGCCGGCAGCCGGGGTGGTGGCGGGAAGGACGGTGGGGGTGTCTCTGTGCAGACTGGGGGCCCAGCAGGGTTCCTGGAGTGTCTGAAGAGGAGGCTGCTTGCAAAACAGAAGGTTTCTGGGGGCTGAGAGGCTCTGGCGGGAGAGGAGTTGGCCTTCTCTCTGCAGGGGTCAGGGGTCAGGGGTCCGGGCAGGGGCTGGAAGTTCCAGGAACGTAAAGACAGTGGTCTGGTGCGGCAGGAGGAGGGTCGGTGATGCCGCAGTGCGCAATAACCGAAGTCAAAGGTCAGCGTCAGACGGGTACACCCGGCCCCCGCGGCCGTGCTGCTGTCGGAGACGGTCCCAGCCCTTCCCGCCATCCCTGCCCAGTCTCACCGGCGCCTCTGCCCTCTCCTCTCCGCAGTTCGCCATGTGGGTGGACGCCGTCGTGTTCGTCTTCAGCTTGGAGGACGAGATAAGCTTCCAGACCGTCTACCACTACTACAGCCGGATGGCCAACTACCGGAACACGAGCGAGGTCCCGCTCGTGCTGGTGGGGACCCAGGGTGAGTGACGTCCGCACACGGGTTGCTCCCGAAGGGCTCGGGCGGTTGAGCAGTGACCGGATTCGTGGTCTGTGTTTTTGGTATGGAGGAATTTAGAGAGGGTTTTAAAGAAGGGATAATTGCCTACCGAAGGCTCCCTTTCTACAACGAGAATTTGTGAAACTGAAATTAACTGTCACGTTTCCTGATTTGATTCTATGGGGAAACCACTCAACAACCTGAAGACACACACATACACACACACACACACACACACACACACACAACCCAGGTAATTTAGAAAAATAAGATCTATTTTCTCTTGTTTTCTCATCTATATTACGATATTTTAATTCTCTGTCGTATAAAATAACGTCTAAGCAAGCAATCGGAAAGCTTATTTTAACTATTGGTGCATCTTTAAAATAATGTTGATTTCTGACATATAGCAGAGTTTTGTTTTATTCTGTTCTACTTGTCAGTGTCTTATGATCTGTATCTTATTTTTAATCTAGCAGGTCCCTCAGGATAGAATCACTCTGGGCACATTTCTTATTTTCTACTAGGTCACTTCAAACTTGTTCTCTTAGTAAAGTGACCGATCAGGCCCAGCATCCTTGGTCTTGGTCACAGAGTCATTGTACTGGGTGTGCCATTGGGGTCTCACTAAGATGTCCCAGGGAATGTTTTTAAAAATCAGGTGAAGCTTAACTTTAAAACTGCTCTGTCAGAAATATGGATAACTTAACAAATAAGCATGTCAAGAAATATTGTATTATCTCTTCT
>VBSM01003186.1:3808259-3833639 GCA_008086735.1 Cheirogaleus medius
GTGGCTCACGCCTGTAATCCTAGCACTGTGGGAGGCTGAGGCAGGAGGATCGCTTGAGGCCAGAAGTTTGAGACCAGCCTGAGCAAGAGCGAGACCCCGTCTACTAAAAACAGAAAAAATTAGCCAGGCACAGAGGAATTTGAGGTTGCAGTGAGCTATGATGATGCCACTGCACTTCAGCTGGGGTGACAGAGCAAGACTCTGGGGGTAGAGGGCAACACAAGCATCGCACTAGTCGATTTGAGGTGTAGTAAAAGAGCCCAGGCTGGGCACTTGGCTGCAGAAGCCCCAGTCACGGAGGTGGGCATGTGTGTTGAAGGAAATAAAGTAGCGTGAAGTCAACAAAAAGCATTTTCTCAGTGCGCTAGATGTAAAATGTTAGAGCTTGGTTTTCATGGAGAGCAGCCCCCTGGTTTTGAAAGCAGACAGGTCATGGCTGATGGTCATTCCTGCAGCCTCAGAACAGGTTGGGCCTAACCTGGGCTGAGCACAGGTTCTTTGTGCCTAGAGCGCCCTCTCGTGGCCACCAGGAGGCAAGGCCACACAATAAAAAGTCCTTGGTTCTTGTTACAAATACACAGAATTGTCATATTTGCGGTGGCGTCTTGCAGATGCCTAGTAAGTAATGTTTTAAAGTGGGTACTTCTCTCAGGCGGTTTCTGCTTAAAGCTGCCTTGAAGTTGTAGATATTAATTCTAAACAAGCGCCTATTGCTGCGGCTTGCCCAAGACATTTCTGAGCAGAGTCGGTCGCTGCAGACTCACCGTGGAGAGTGGCAGTCACGTCCCCAGCCTGGGCTGGAAAGATCCGCTTTGACCAGGGTGTCCTCTCAGCGCGAAGGGGCCACCCGCGCCTGGGTGTGACTGGCGTGGGCCGTGCAACCTTGACCTCTGCCTCTCTGGGCGCTGGCAGGTTACACAGAGGAGCTCGTGGGGCCTCAGTGGGCACGTGACAGTGTCTGATGGGTGCTGCTCTTGCTCCTCGTCTTCCAGGGTGTGCTTTACTGAGGTCCTGCCCGGGCTCCAGAGCACGGCTCTCTGTCCCTGCCCCAGGGAGGAGGGTGGCTTGTGAATGTGGAGAGGAGGCCGTGAGCGGCTCCTTAGAGACTTTGGGGAAACCCTAACGGAACCGATGTCCCTGAGTTAAAAGAAACGACTCCCTTTCATTTCCACTAGTTCTCTGAACACCTGTCTCGCAGCTGCAGAATGTCCGGGAAGGCCACAGGTGAGGCTCTGAGTCTGGGCACCGTGCATGCAAGGATGCTCGAGGGTGGCCCTCCCGGGGGAGCTGGCGAGCCTCCCGCCAGTGCCTTGTGGGCTCTCCCTTCTCCGGCTCTGTTTGTTGTAGCCCGGCCACGCCCCAGGTGAGCAGGGAAGGAGTGTTTCAGTTAGGGGCGCGCCCCTCCTCACCCATGGGATCCTCTGGGTCCTTAACTAGACCTCGAAGAGCACCCTGGAAGCCCGGATGGCAGGAAGGTGGGGTGAGCGTGGCCCCGGGGGTTCCACGTGCAGGTGCTCGATCACGGTGACACCTGCGTTCTGGAAGCCTGTGTGTTCTTGCTGCTGTTGCACGCACCTCTCGGGGTGCCGGAGGCGAAAGGCAGGCCAGAGTGTAGAGGGGACCCGCGTTTTCACTCCCTGCTGGGTGGGGTAGGTGGCTTTGGAGGTCAGAAGTTATGGATGGGAAGGAACCGAAGATGGGTTAAGTTCCTTCCTTAAGGACACCTGGCATGGGGCCAGGCCAGGTGGGGAGTGGCCCGCAGGGTTAGCTCATTCCTGGCAGTCCTCACAGAGCCGCCTGGACGTTCATACCTGGACGGGATGTGACTGATGAGCCAGTTGTCTAATGTTTGTTAACCAGGCTCTGTTTTAAAGACTTGCAAATTAAATCGATTTGAGGGCAAAACAGTATCTATAGAAAGCTACAGAGTTAAAAGTGAAATAAATGAAAAATGAGGCTAGTATAGAACTGAAACTTAGAGCACGAGACTAGAAGTCTGTCTCCTTTGCGGTGACAAAGGTGAGCTTGGTACACCTTGAAGCTGAGGTCTGACAGAAGCTAAGTGCGATCCCACTGAGGACGGAGGGCCTGCGGGATTGCTGGGGCCCCAGGTCAGGATAACGTGGATGCTCTGGGCCCGGGAGTCTCCACATCGTACTAAAGTGTTGAAAAGTTACAGGTGTTTAACTGTTTTCCTACGATTTTCTTTAAAAATGTTCATGCCTTTAAAAAATACTTATTTTCCTTAAACCTCGTTAAATGCAAGTCAGATGTGCTCATCGGTAAGACAAAAAGACAGGAGGGTGTGCTGGGCACTGTCAGGGAAAGAGCCATGACTCACAGTTAGTATATGTACCTGAGGGCCATCACAAAATGTCACAGTCCAAACCCATTCTGCAGGGCTAAAGGGGGAAAAAAATAGGAGAAGAAGGATGGTGGAGGAAAACAATAGATCAGTTATTTCCCCAGGATGTCGCTTTTTAAATACAGTTCAGAAACTAGAGTGCCGAATGCCGTTCCCACACAGAAGTAAACAGCGTTTAAAAGGTTCTTGCTATCTCATTCACGTAACCTGTGTTGCTCTTCCTTTGACCAGCAGGGGAACCTGTTGGTGGATTTTTGTTTAAAGAGTGGCTGATTGTTTTTTTCTGCATTGAGCGCCTTCGAGCCCTCTGAACAAACCTCAGGTTGGAGAGTCTCTGACAGGTGCCTAGGTGTAGCACTGTTGACATTTGTGTGTCACTCAGTCGTGGTGGAGTGCACGGGCTGGAGCTTGGGCAGTGGCTGGTGCCCAGACATCTCTGTGCACTGATGCCTTCCCATCCAAGTCACCTGTGAGCCCAGGAGTTCTTTCACAACCTCAGGGGCTCACTCCGCATGTGCTTGTGGCCCTCGGGGGCTCCCCCTCTGCACACCTCACCCCTGCCCTCCCCCTGCATCTCCCTGAGACACACCTGTCACCCTGCGTCTCCCGCCTCAGGTGCTCTGCTCAGGTAGTGCCTGGCCACTCTCACCTACTGCAGGTGAGGGGGCTCCCTGAGCCTTTCCTCTAAAGCCAGAGCCACCCCAGCCTTCTGAGCGCCTTCCCTTCCTCACTCAGCACCTCGCATCTCACGTCCCTACTCATTCCTCACACGCTGCTTACCTGGGCTCTGCCCCCTCTCTGGCCAGCGGGAACGTGCATTCCGTGACAGCACGCTTCTGTCTGTCGTGTTCACGGGGCCATCCTTGTGCACAGAGCAGGCCCAGACACCTGTTGGGGGCTCGGAGAGCGTTTATTGAAGGGGTGACTGGATAAGGGACCACACCTGGAAGAATATGCCCATAGATGGAGTGCATTTAGCAAGGTGTTCTGCGTGGAAGGTGACCTGGTGACCTGCAAATAGTGACTGTGGTTTCTTTCTTTCTATTTTATTTAAGTAGTTTCCTCTAGAGCCATATTTAGCCCTTACTCCTTCCTTCTGTCCTTTCTGGGCATTGTTTTATTTCAGTTTCAGAAGCTCTCTTCTAAAACAAATTTCTGCTAATGAATGAACGACTATTCTGGTGTTTGAGACTATTCTCTGGGAGGTAAACTATGTTTTAAAAACTCTAGATTTATAAAAAGGATTGCGTCTCTACTGAGAAGGGGACAAGTTTTGAGCGACCTGGGGACCTGAAGTTGTAGGAAGTAAGTAGAGCTGTTCATTGTCACCATGTCGTGACTTTTTGGCCTTGACTTCCAGATGCCATAAGTTCCACCAACCCGAGGGTCATCGACGACGCCAGGGCGCGGAAGCTGTCCAACGACCTGAAGCGGTGCACTTACTACGAGACGTGCGCCACGTACGGGCTGAACGTGGAGAGGGTCTTCCAGGATGGTAAGCACCCGCTGCCGTGAATTTACTGTAACTTTATGATACAGGCGGCGCTGCAGGGAAACAGTCCTGCCTGCAGGCCGTCACTCGTGCACGTGAGCGGCGGGACAGTCATTTGCCCGGCGGGCTTAGGATGGAGATGTGAGCGCTCCGTTGGAGGGGCGCTTGTCAGCTCTGTCCCGTGTCAAGTGACGTGCTCAGCGGAGACAAGCACACATCTGCCTTAAAACGACCCTGTGGTGGAGTCTGAGTGTCGCACTGCGTGACCTCTCTGTGGGCAGGATGAAAATTCTGGAGTATTTATTCGCCTGCTCGGTAAGACCTGCACATGGCCATTGCTTTATCGTCATCATCATTTATCCAATCCTGTCTTTTAAGAAGCATTTAAATATCTGATGTTAGGCCTTGAGGGAATGAACTGAAAGAAGAGAGAGCCACATGGGGACCGAAAAAAAAGAAAGAATCACAGGACAGGACTGGAGGCAGAGAGCAGCGAGGACCAGCACCCAGGAATTGTTTTGTGTTGTTATGTTCCTTATCCACCACCCGCTCCGGGGACCGCCGTCCGCCCGGCGTGAGGCTCCGCAGTGGGGTGACACGCGGCGCCTGGTTGCCATGCCAGATGCGAGGCCGTGAGGGGCTTGCGCAGGGGTGTGGGGTGGGCTGTGCGGGGGTGGTCGCACCTCTGGGCAGGAAGGTCTGGGATAAAGTGGCTCTTTCAGAGTTGGACACTTGGGAGAAGCCTGCCCCTGGGAGAGGGTCCCGTTTCTGATGGGGGTCACGTAAACCAACCCCAGGCCCCTCTCCCCTTCTGGGTTAAACTGATGGGGGCAGAGCCACCCCTGTGCCCTGCTCTGGTGCCAGGCGGGCTGCCAGGGAGCGGAGCAGACAGCCGGGCTGGGACTCTTCAGAGGCTGCCTGAACCGCTCGGAGGTGACGGAGGCCCCTGCACCGATCCCAAAGACAGTTTGTTAATAGTGATGAAAACACTGGCTATAAAGCTGCTCCTGCTGGGACTTCCTCCAAACTGGGCAACCTGTGCTTTTAAACATGTGAATTAGTTTTCTGGTGAAATCATAGGCATTCCACATTTTCAGTGTTTTACTAAAAATCGCGTCGGTTTTCAGACTTGGCGTTTCCTCCCCTCCTTTAGCAGCCGGGTTCCTCTCTCGGCTCGCCATCTCCTCCCGCGGCTCCGCGGCACGGAGGTTGCGTGGTTTCCGTACGTTCCCTGTTGATCCCTTCTCAGCTCACCTTTCTTCTCACCTGTCCCAGAGCCAGGTCTGAGGCGGTGTTTGTCCTGGGCCCCTCATGCCAGCGGCACCGGGAGCGTGTCCCGTGGGTAGCGGACCTGCCTTTCAGACCACGGCACATGCCACGCCGGTGTGCGCGGCTCCTCGAACGTGGCTGGGACTGGTGGGGCCACGTGCGAGGAAGCACCTGGAAGCACCTGGCGTCCCCCAGGAGGGGCCCTCACAGGACAAGGTCACCGTTTGCCATTGCGTAGCCCAGACCCAGGGGGAAGTTGAGGGAAATGTTGTGGAGGAAGGGTCGCCAGGCCGGGGCCCACCGACCAAATGTGGCCCTGCCTGTGGTGTAGACGCTCTTTCCCTGCAGCACAGCGGGGCCGTCTGTTCGGGCTGCAGCTGGGTTCCGGCTGCTCCCCGGTGACAGGGACAGAGTCACGTGGTTGTAACAGACTTTACGGCCTGCAGAGCCTGAAATAGTCACTCTGGCCATTTACAGAGTTTGCCGACCCTGATGCTGGTGGTCGAGCTGAGTGGTAGGGACGAGTTTATTCTCCACAATGACTGCTTCGCTTTTCCATTTATCATGGTCAGCAAATATGAATCTCCCACGAATGAATGAATTCATCTTGTCAAAATAATCATATAAATGAATGACGGGGGCCGGCAAGGGTACGCTGCTTGCCTGCGGAACGTCCTGTCTTCGCCCATCCTGGCCGATGTGACACGTGACCATGGACTAGAGGCTTCAACAGCAGACATTCATTTCTCACGGTTCTGGAGGTTGGGAAGTCCAAGACCGAGGTGCAGATCCGGGGCCTGGGGAAGTCCCCCTTCCTGGTCTGCTGTGTGCCACGAGGTGGGAGCCGAGGGCGGAAGGTCCCTGTCTCCTTTCTGCTCTCGTGAGGCCACCAGTCCCATTCGTGGGGGCTGCACCGTCGTGACCTAATCACCTTCCAGCGCCACCACCTCTAACACCATTGCCCTGGGGGTCAGGATTTCAATATACGATTTGGGGGAGGGAGGAGAGGAGACACAGATATTCAGTCCGTAACACATCCAGAATGTTCCAGGCAGTGGTCAGGCAGTCAACTGTGTATTGGAAGTGTTTCATCATCCTCTTCAAACTGGGGTGTTGGCAAGAGGAGAGTAAGGAACGATACTTCCAAATGTCATTACTTTAAAATATTAAAGTATTTCCCTTGCTGGGATAGCTCACGTGGTGATGCTTTGATTAGTGTTAGTTTCACAGGCTTGGGAGATTTCCATTTATTATTTCTTATTTTTAGGAATAATACATTCCTGTTAAATATTTGGACTTTATAGAATCTGAAAAGGAAATAATACCTGTGATGCTACATACTTCTGTGATTCTTGTGATTTTATTTCTTCTTAAAATATTTTTATTTCTATGAAGATAGTTTTCGAAATAGTGTCATCCTACATGTTTTATGTATTTCCTTTTTTTTTTTTTTAAATTTAAATCACAAAGTCTTTCATTGTCAGTGATCAAAGTAGTTGCTAACGAGGTAGGGTCTGTAACCAGGACCCAGCCATCCTTAACAATAAACATCCTCAAGGGGAAAACTGTAAGGTTTATAGTTGAAGAAATCAAGGCTCAGAGAAGTTCTGCGACTGGACAAGGCACAGAGGCTGGACTGCAGCCTCCATCCGGGACCTGAGAGCCTGGACTTGGCCACAGCACTGGGCCGTTTTGTTGTTAAAACAGAAGCAAACCGGGTCCTTGGGCCCCGAGAACACACCGGCCCTGCCTGTAGACGGTGGGAAGAAGGCCAGGCCGAGGGTGCGTTCAGCCGGCAGGGTCACTGCCCGCTCACGGTTCAGTTTATTTAGATTTTGACTTTCATTTTGGCTTCTTTTATCCCCTAGGGCTTATTTGTACTTACTTTTATATCTTTATTTCTCTATAGGAAGAGAAATAAAAGGTATATTATTTCTATGTAACATTTAGCTTATATATAAAAGAAGAAAGCAAGCCAGGTAGCCCCAGGGGGATCCGAACTCCTAGTTGCTGGCCACCCAGATTTAGTTTAGGATACAGGGACCTCATTCTTTGCTGCTTTGACTTTTGACTTCTTAGTGTCCCACAGCAGAAGGAAAATTGTAAAAATTCATGGGGAAGCATAGCATCTGTTTCCTTTTCTTTTGTTCATGTGGTTGTCAAACGGCTACCGGCACGTGGCTTCTGGGTCCCTCCTTGCTAGAGGTCTGTCGGCGTCCTGGGTATCGAGAAGCAGACAGGCGGGCTGGGTCATCGTCCACTCACTCGTACATTTGCTCATCTGAACACCAGCTGCCGACACTTGCGACTGGGTGGGAGGTAGAGGCAGATCGGGAAGCACAGGTGAGCTCTCACCTTCCACGAAGTGCAGGTCCACTCTGTTAACCTGGAACCGTCACACAGAGACATGAACTTGTGTCTTGCCCAGGGGTGGAGAAGCCGCATGCTGGACCAGGCTGCTTTCTGGTGGTCCTCCCTCCTGCCCGCTGCGAGTTTGTGTGGCTTGCAGGGCAGGACGGTCTGGTCTCCACAAGGAGGTTCCTTTAAATAAGATTCACCTTTAGAGAATTAACAGACTCCCGGTTTCTACTTGACCTGGGCAGCAGACTCTGACTTGGGACGTCGTCACCCGCCGTCTGTTTGTCCGGGTCCCCAACAGAGCGCTAGGAGCGGTGGCAGGCTGGACGTGGGACTGGACACAGTGGGCTGCAGGCGCCCTCGTTCCAAGACCCACCCAAGCCGCTGTCTCGGTCCCCATCAGATTCTGCGCGGTGCTGCTCACAGTGTCTGGGAGATGAACTGCACATGGGCTTCTATATTTTCAAAGATAAAATGGTGATTGATTACTGTGCTCTGCATTAAATTTTTTGAAAGTCCCTGGTCGTTTGTCCTCGTAGGGCCTGGATACGGGAAGATAAAGGATTTCAGAAAATGAAGTTCATTCCTGTGGATGTTGTTTCTCTGGTGCTGCATTTTTTTTTTTTTTTAAGACAAATTTCTCCCACTTTCTGTAAAGGAACCAACTTTCTGAGTGGCAGAGCTTTTCTGGGAAGCACGTGTCTGTCGTGGTCAGGTCTCTGGGAAGGTCAAGAAGGGTAGTGTCGCCGATGGCATTTTGCATCCCACCTCTCTTCAACAGTGCCCTAAAATAGTTATAACCTAGGGACAAAACTACGTTCCTCCCAAGACCCGGGCGGTATTAAGGTGGTAGAAAGCCGCCGGGTGCCGCGGAGCCCCGCACACAAGGTGGAGACCGGGCTCTGCCCGTGGTTTCATGCCGACGCTCTCAGGATTTTCATTCCCTGCAGTTAGATTTTTAGAGATTGTAAATTTTAGTCTCCTTTCAGATGCTTTAGAATTGCTCACCGGACTGAGCGCCCGTGTCGGTGGCTTGTTTGCTGCAGGTCACGGTGCCGGACAGCGGACACAGGGTGAACGCAGTGATTTGTGTCATGGTGGCTCATTCGACCTTAGGATGAGACAGAATCTGGTTTTTTGTTGTTGTTGTTGTTGTTTATTTTGACATTTTGTGGAATAGAGCCAATAGACCCTAGGCTTTATTGTGCATACTTTGTGATTGTTAAACCGTGGTGTCTGTGGGTATCCGAGGAGTATCGTGGTGTTCTAGAGCCCCCGATGCCTGAAGCAAAGTGGTTTCCCCTTCACGTGGGGCCCGTGAGGAGTAGAGCCAGGGCAGGGTAGGAAGAATTGTCATCAACCTGATGTCCTTCCCTGCCCCGCTCCCCAATGGGTCGAGGTAGATTTGTCGGAATTGTAAACAGTGTTGTTTTATTAAGCCTCCCAACATCAGTTTTGTATGCACAATTTAATATTCTTATGTGCGTGTTTTAAAAATTCTAGTTATTTGTCACATCTCAATTCATAGCATCGCATTATACGTGTGACAGGCATACTCCCCACTAAAACGTTGACTTCGTAGTCACGAAGTGACTCACGTATTCGTAGGACAGTGGAAAACCTCCATGCAGAATTTTGCTCTGATAAGAGCTGTTAGATCCCAGGACAGATCCGTGTTGTTTACGTTGGGAGGAATAGTTCGGTTCTAGGTGTGCGAGGGTGCGAAGCTGGCCGCGGTGTCAGCAGGGTCCTGTGTGCCCGTTGCTAGTGGGGCCACGACCCTACTGATTATTAGGGTTTCTCTGACTACACGCCACGTGCACCACCCTGCGGGATGGGTGTGTGTCTCTGGTAGAGCAGTCCCTGTTCTGGGAAGACCTGTGTTGATCCTTTGACGCCATCTCCTCGGCTCTTTGTGTTTGTGTTGCAATTAATGTTCTAGAAAGCACTTTTGTAGAAGCCATTCCATTTGGTTCCCACCCCTGCCCGGTGTGACGGCTCACCTGGGCATTTCCAACCCCTGCCAAGAAAGAGCCTGGGCTGGGGCGAGGTCACGCGGGAAGTCGGAGAGCCTCAGCTCGCTCCCATCCTTTCTTTCCGAAGGTTGAAATCCTGGTGTACAAAGAATTTCCCATTAAACGTCTGCGGCTGCTTGGTCCTAATTACAGGAGTGCCCAGAACAAGGGTAGCTGTATTAATGAGCCCGTTTGTACAACCTAATTGCATGTTCTGGAGCATCATTAAATGTGAACAGTCTTCTGGGATTTTTCTCCTGAGTGCTGCATCATCTTGTACCATTTCGTTTTGCTGACACCACAGTCTTTTGTTTGTGCTGTTAAAAGATGTGTCAATTAGGCCTATTCTGTTCTTTCCTGAAACCGGCTTTATTTTCATCGTTGGGGTGACCTTCTTTATTTGTTTTAGTTGCTGTTCTCTTTTTCCTTTATTAGGTTAGAGATTAGATTGGAGCTAATGTCTGTGTGTGTGTTTGGCAAAGGAGTGCTACCAAAAATGAGATTTTGCACCTTTGAAAGCAAGCCATGTATGTGTGTACACTAGGCATTGGGTATATATTGAAAAGGTGAAGTAATGAGTCATTAAGTGTTAATTTTTATCATTTATAGTAATGGCTAATAATTATGTAGTAGTTTAAGAGCTTATGACGTAGGACAGTGGATCTTATCGGGCCAGTTTACAGCTGGAAACCACACTGTGGGACGTGTTTGCTTCCCAAAGTCTCAGAGTGCGGCTGGGCTCAGGTGACGCCAGCATTTCCAGTTCCCACCTGCGATTTTCACCGTGCACCTGTCTGTGTCACTGTCACCGTATTCTACATCCCCTGCCCCTTCTTCGCTGAAAAGTCACATTTCTAAGACCTCCTGACACAGATGGGTGGCTGGTTTGTATCAGGGCAGTGCAAAAAAGGTTCGGCTGCTTAAATTATGTTTTGCTAAAGGAGTTTTATATTTTAAAACTTTCTAAGAACAAAGATGACGTAAAGTAAGGTACTCATTTGTGTAGGGCTCAAGTAGCACTTGTGTGGTGGCCGTGCTGACACGCAGAGAGAAAGAAAGGAAGCACTCCTTGGCCTGGAGCCGTGGCTCAGGCCTGTAATCCGAGTACTCTGGAGGATCACTTGAGGCCAGGAGTTCAAGACCAGCCTGAGCAAGAGCGAGACCCTGTCTCTACAAAAATCAGAAAAATTAGCCGGGTGTGGTGGCATGTGCCTGTAGCTACTCTGGAGGCTGAGGCAGGAGGATCACTGGAGCCCAGGAGTTTGAGGTTGCAATGAGCTATGATGATGCCACTGTACTCCTGCCCAGGTGACAGAGCAAGACTCTGTCTTGGGGAGGGGGGGAGTAAGCATTCTTCAATTTTCTCTGAAGTTACTTGTTTGAGTCATATAAGGTGGTCTTGATCCTGGTTTGAGGGCCTCCCTGGTGTCAGCATTAAATTTAGGGTCATTGGCTGTCCTTGCCTGGAAGCTTCTCATGTAGTATAATCCAATGGAAATTAGAATCTGCAAGTTGCCTCCAAAAGGGCCACATCTGGCCCCTGGTTTATAATCTCTCACTAAATGGGAACGATACCTGTCTGGTGTTGACATCAAGTAACTTTCGATTCAGCCTGTTGATGAGGGAGTATGTGATAAAGAAGGGTTTGTGGGTTTATGTGGCTCTCTTTGTGCTGGAGTCCTGGTTTATGTTTGGATGGGAGTGTGCATAAATGTATTATAGCAATTATTTTTATAACGCATGACATTGCCAACACTCCTTGCATATGCATTTCAAATTAACTCAATTTCTTAAGCAAACAAGTTTCTTCTATAACAGGGTTAAGTCACAAATTGAAATAATACCAAAACTAAAATAAAGCTTTTGGTACAATAAACGGTATATTCAGAGGTTTAAAAACACACACACACACACACACACACACACAATGAAATGAAAACACTTTTTGAGTTAGTATTTTTAGAACTACATTTGTCTGAGTTCAAAAATTCTTATAGTTGTGAAGCCGCAAAAAGCACATGTTTTACAGACGAGCCACACATCTGGCACATAAGCTGGGACAAAATCTTTCAAACACATTCAGTAAATACAAATATATTAAGATGAAATTAGTTACTAAGCTGCACCAAACATTTTCAGGACTAATCTGAGAATGTGTTTTGAGATGATTATCCTTGAATAATCCAAGTGGTTTTTTAAAAAATATTACTTCAGTTATTTCATATCACAAATAAGACTTAAGATGCACTTAAAATCACCCACCCAAAATGAAAATTTTTGGGTCGGGGGTGAGTCTGAATTATCATCGTGCTCCATGTTCCACAGACTGCAGCGGCCTTAACGACGTGGAGTCAGGTATGAAACTCGATAATTCTTAAAATAGCCCATGATACAGATAGAAGGAACGTGTAAGGAAAGGCATTTTGATTCTTTCAAAAATAGTAGGAAGAAGTCATCTTAAAATTGTAATCAAGGTGGTATTACAAACACCCAGAGACAATAAGTAATCTCTTACTTAGTGATGTCGTAGAATATTATGGTAATAGAGCCTTTGATTTTTTTTCTGGCAATTTCTTGCCCTGAGTCTGGGAATCTCTCATGCTGTGTTTCTCTTACTGGAAGCATTAAGTGTGCATGGATGCTCATGCGTGTGTGCACAGAGATGCCCAAATTAACTCTCTCACTGCCAGAATTAGATCCGTAAACACACTATTAGTAAATGCTCTCTGTTTTGATTTTCATGTTAAGACTCATCTCTTTTGCTCATAGAATTAATTTTATCAATGACACAGAAAATGGTTATTTTAATACTTTTCTGCACTGTGGCATCATGGCTGTGTTTTGCCCCAGGATCCCTCTCTAATGACTTTAGCCAGCTTGAATTAGCTTGATGTATCATTAATGCATACAAATGGCTTTTATTTTTGTTCATAATCTGTTCATAATGCCATGGCATTCTGCTCTTCCTAATGTTTTTAGAATGATTAAATGGTGATGTACTTTTTGACCTATTTAACCCTCCATGGAGCCTTTGCTCAAAAGGGTAAGGCAATATCACTTAACTAGGATACTCAGAAGTTGTCACAGGCTATCGCTGATGTTTCCTAGATATTTTGAAGTCTTTTATAATTTTTTCCCCTTAGACAATACGGACACAGCCATATTTTGAGTAACTTTCATTCATTGTTAAGGAGCTCCCCACAAACCACTAGGTGAGCAGTACTGAATTTGTTCAGTTCATGAAAGACTAGTAAAAGCAGTCCTTTTAAGTTCTTTGACATGAGAAGGGGTGGCTTGGCCCTGTGGACTTTGATGTGTTTCACAGGGTACTTGCAAGGGGGGAGCCTGGCCAGGCCTTTGCTCCAAGTGTACATGAGGCTCAGAGCAGATTTGGGGCTTCTCTAAACGCCAGGCTCTGGGCTCTGGGGTTAGTTTGCATAACTAGCGCACAATCACGGGAAGTGTGGTGACAAGGAGAGCAATACCCTGACAGCCTTATCAGTCGTCCCTGATGTAGGTAAAAGTGAACTGTGAAGAGTAGATTTCAAAATCATTTGTCTAAAAGAAAAGTATATTGTAAAAACTTGGAGTTAGTTGGATTTTTTGAAATTTGCCAAAGAGAAGAGAGAGATGATTTTTAAAGGATATGAAATATGGAAATAAAAACCACTCATATAACACTACGACCCGGTGGCAGTTAGTGTCAGGGCCTGGGGTGTGTGCGCCAGCCACATGCTTGAAAGTGACCGCTTGTCGTGATGGTCAGTTCTACAGCCGCCTCTTTTAAATACAGGTGGAGCGACCCTCATCCAAAAATCCAAAATTGGAAATGCTCCAGAATCTGAAACTTCTTGAGTGCTGACGTGATACTCAAAGGAGAAGTTCCTGGGAGCGTTCTGAGTTTTGGATTTTCAGTTGGGGCACGCTCAACCTGGAAATAGTCTGCAAATATTCCCAAATCCAGAAAAATCCCAAATCCAAAACATCTCTGGTTTCAGGCATTTCAGATAAGGAATACCCAACCTGTAAATACTTTTTCTGCACTATGTAATTACTGATTTTTGCATTGCGTCTCACTGAGTAAGTATAACAGCTTTTTGGCCCAGTCTCCTAATAGACATTTTGACGTGGCCCGATTACAGGACGGGGGAAGAACACAGAACATAAAAGAATGACAGAGACATACACAAAGACTTTACATGACTCGAGTGCTCAATGCACTGGTTGCTTTATTTTTATACCCCCCAGACCCAAGGTTAGTTCCTTGTACGTGAGCATCTGAACATAGCAGCGATAACCCGTCAATTTCAGAGTTGTATCACAAGGGAACAATTTCCCATGATCTTAGACCTCGAAACGGTTACTTGAGGCGCCAGCACCAGACATAACTCAAAAATCAAGGCCGAAATAAGCAACATTAAACAATGCAGCCATCAGAAGAACTTCTTGTGCTCTCTCCCAGTCAGCGGCAGGCCCCCACGGTTGTGCCTGTCTTAGGTCGTCCCTCCCATGAGGGATCTTACCCGTCTTTGACTACCAACCATCTTATGGGGCCAGACCTTGGGAATGTTCTTCTTATCTTTATAACCTCCAGACTCCCACCACGGGGGCCCCCACTGTGTGGGAGCTGGGCAGCATTTGCTTACGTGCAGAAACTCAGGCCTCTTGTTATGTCCCAAGGCAGTAACCGTGTCTGAAGAGAATACTGGTTACCGCTGCGTCATGCAGCACACGTACGTTACAGGCTATAGTGAATGAATCGTATAAGGCATAATGCCAGAATCAGCCCCCAACAACATTTAGTTGGGTTCTTCCCCCTATATGTTTCATTTAGGGTCAATGCTTCAGTGCCTGGATTTCTTTACAGAAATCTTATCTCAGTCCTTAATCATTTCCTCAGGTCTCTAGAAATGAGACTGTTGAGTCAAGGACTTGCATCGTTTTAAGGCCTTGGATCCTTGGTGTCAAATCGCCTCCTACGAGGCTGTTCCAATTCAGGGCTCCCGCAGCACCTGGCCACGCTAGGTATTTTCATTTTGAAAACCTTTATCAGTCTATAGACAGAAAAAGATCAAGTAATGTTTTAAGTAGGTCTTCCCCTACTATGAGAGTAAGTTCACCTTCTGCAGTCAGTGGTTCTGTTAAGAGACACCAGCCTGTGCCAGGTGGGAAAAGGTCTGGCATATTGAGGACACCTGAGGACCAGCCGTCCTTGCCGCTCTTACAAACATGCGTTGTCGGGTTCGTCAGTGGGTTTGCTAAGGCTGAACAGCCCAGCTCCCCCGTGCGAATGGCCCCAAGCGTGGGTCTCCAGGTCTGTGCGCACCTGTGATCCTGGGAGGTGAGCCACATCAGAAGTGGCTTCCTCAGCTCCTCCAGCTACTGGTGGGCGGTTTGGTCAACACATTGCTTAGACAAATTTCTGAGGTGTGCAGTACATCCCGAGGGAGGCAAAGAGGAAGTGAAATTCCCGGTTCCCTGAGTTTGGTGCTGCCCCGTAGCTGTGCATCGTGACAGTGCTCTCGAGGGCTTGAGACGCCCTCTGAACTCACCGTTCATTTCCATGCACAGAAACCGGAGTTCTGGAGAAGGGCCGTGGTCCGCTGTGGTCACCGTGCATGTCAGTGGTGACCGTGACCTCAGCTTCCCCCGCTGGCTCACGTTTCTTCCTTTTCTGGGTCTCCATGCCACCCAGCTGGACAGGGGGGCCTAGGAGGTCGCCTAGACCCATGTTCCCCAGGCAGGCACTTAAGCACATCCCCTCTTTGGCGAACATACAAATCGCACTTTGCTGTTCCACGTTTGAACTGTCTGGGTCGCTGTTGCATTATCAGCCCGGGTGCCGTGAGCACAGCAGGGCAGGTGGCACCCGGTGCGTCCCTGGTCCCTGGGCTGAGGGGTTGCGTCCCCCGCAGAGATGCTCAAGGCGATGTCACTTGCACGTGTCTGTGTCTACAGGAGGGGCTGGGGATCATCCCCAAGTGCAGCCATAGTTCCAGGGAATTTTTTTTGGTATGTGAATTTCAGAAAACTCCCTTATTTAGTGTGTAAACTGTAAGAAAAAAATACTGAACACGGATGCAGTCATCCGCATGCTAGGAGATACTCCCATCCCTGCCCCAAGATTTTGTTATCGCATGAAAAATCAAGGTAGTACCTGCACGTACGTTGCTTTCTTGCCCCGACCCACAGACTTGGAGGGTTTCGGAGCTGGGAGGACTGAGACCCTGTCTAGCTCGACCCCTCCCTCCACAGAGGAGCAGGCGGTCCCAGCAGAGAACCGTTTAGAAGCAAGGCAGGTACTAGGAATTAGGTCTGTATCTCTTGACTGCACGGTCTTATCTGTGTTTTGTAAATGTTATACTTAAAAGGCAATTGATTGCATTTTAAAACCTGGTAGTGAACTAAAATGGTCTTTTAAGTTATAATTATTTTTAATGAAATGCAAGCCATTTTAACATTGATGGTTCTGGAGTAAAATGCAATACTGTAATCAACCGATAGATTATTTCTGATAAGCTACCTAATAAAAACTCACTCCCACAGACCGTCTTCTTCCTGTGATAAAACACGTGGATCACAGAACGAGATGTGTCGAAGCGCTTCTGTAATCTGGTAAACTGCCACGAGGGGGCAGCGAAAGCCCTCGTAAGGCGTATTCTCATTCTCATTCCCATATTTTTCCTCTTTGCTGTCACCGTGGAGAGAGAATACAGATATAATAAAACTAACACCCTGGTTTAAGAGACCATTTAGACCTGTAATAAAACACACTCCATAAAGTGTGTGAAGTTACCGGATCAGCAGCACACGCAAATGCAGAAGTAAAAAAGTTTCGCTGGAATGGCGGGGTGGGGGGTGGGGACAAAATTCAAATGATGAAATTACACACTCTGTGGTTTAAGGATTGTGGTCCAAATTCCTTCTTCCTTTCTGCTCTGCAAAAAAATCATAGAAAATGTGGTCAAAGACATTTCATTATAGGGTATAATTACAGAGATTTGTAATTACGTAGTACATCATCCTCCTATCATAGATCCCACCGAGCATCCTGCTGGCGTGAGCCACGGCCCAGGCCTCTTGCATCCTGGACTCCGAAGGCCGGTGGGGCACAGGCCTGTGGTCCATGCCAGGGACCGCCGGGGCCAGGCAGGGAGGCTGTGTGGGCTGGGGGTGGGGCGTCAGCTGCCAGCTGTGTGTCCCTCCACAGTGGCGGAGGGCTGGCGCCCAGCAGAGATGACACTCTGTGTACTGTATTGGTCTGGGTAGAGTATTCCAGTTTCTTGAGGGTTTTTTCCTTTTCCCTTTTAGTTTTGTTTCCCCTAAGATGGCTCCTCCCTGACACTTTACATTTATTTACTTTCTGTTTTCACCCCTTATTTTTTTAAAAAAAATACATGAACTGCATTAGAATTTCAGAAATTGTAGCATCTCAGGTCAGAAAAAAGTCAATTTATTTGTAAAAGGGGACAGATGACCCCTCAAATGAAACATCACAAACTGTGCTTTTAAAATCAAGTTTTCTTTGCTGGAATACTTACAAATGGAGTGTCTAGATGCAGAATTTATAAGAAGGGAAATATGTTTTTGGAGAGTTGTACAGTTTTCAGTCCCTGGAATAGTGAGAATTTGGCAGAAAATCCTGAGGAGGAGGAGGAGCACGGTGGGCAGTTCCGTCAGAACAGAGAGTGACACCCCTGTGGCAGGGTGGCTTTCGCAGAGTGGTGACTCAGTGCCACAGAAGAATGTTTAAACGGCCCCTGAAAATCGGGACGTGGAGGGGACCGGCGGGGCAGAGCTGTGGCCCCGGCGTTTCAGTCGAAGTCGGGGAACACTGATGCGTTCAAGGACGTGCCGGGCGCCGAGGGGAGCACTCACAGACCCGCAGAAGGTGAGATGCCTGGCGGTGGGGCGGAGGGCACGGCTGTGGGCTGAACACCTGCTCTCAGCACCGCGGACAGTCGACAGTGTCCCCGGAGCACTCGGGTTAGGAGTGGGGACGAGGCCCGGCCGCGTCGTCGGGCCCAGGTCAGCCAGAGCGGCTGGCTCCACCTTTCCTATTAATCAGAGTTACACGGTCCGTTTCGTATGGAAGAAGAAAAGCCTGCTGCTAAGATAGTTTGAGAAACACTCATCTCGTGCATATGATCCTCGATTATAGACCTCAGCAGATATCCTAATAATAATTATATTGAATGTACTTAAGACTCTAGTAATTCAGAATAGATGTGAGTGAAAATTATCATAAAATCAGATCAGAAGTTGATAGCATCGGATCCTTTCCTGGACATTGTGTTTTCCTGAGTATTTTCCCTCTGGGCTCTTGGTGCACGGTCTTTGCAGCTCCCCCCAGACTGTGTTGCTGCCTGGGGTTGCGGGAGGTGGGGCAGACCTTGCTCACCTGCACACGTGGGGCAGCCAGCTCTGTCCTTTCAACCGGGAAAACCAGCACCGGCCCTGGGCTGCTGAGCAGGGCGAGCCCAGGTCTTTCGGCTTCGGGTTTTCTTTTTCCTTCGCTAACGGCAAGGTTTGCGTTTATCTTCTCCCCTGTGCAGAAGATTGTTTGCATTGAGTCACTGTCTTGTGCTGCTAACTGGTATTTAAAACAGTAGAGCTGGCTGGGCACGGTGGCTCACGCCTGTAATCTGGGAGGCCGAGGTGGGAGGATCGCTCAAGGTGAGGAGTTCGAAACCAGCCTGAGCAAGAGCGAGACCCTGTCTCTACTAAAAATAGAAAGAAATTAATTGGCCAACTAAAAATATATAGAAAAAATTAGCCGGGCATGGTGGCACATGCCTCTAATCCCGGCTACTCGGGAGGCTGAGGCAGGAGGATCCCTTAAGTCCAGGAGTTTGAGTTGCTGTGAGCGAGGCTAACACCACAGCACTCTAGCTTGGGCAACAGAGTGAGACTCTGTCTAAAAAAAAAAACAGAACTGTGCGAGAGAGGTTGAGACAAGCTCGCCCCCCCCCGCCCCCGTTTTCTGCCCCCTTCCTTGGCAGGCTCTTTCCGCACGTGATGGTTAAAGAGACACGAACAGTCAGTGGTTCCAGTTCACGCTGTTGTGTGATGGGAGAACAATTAGGAAGCTCTTGAAGAAATTTAATGGTATACAAAGGAAATCTTTGCAGCATAACATATAATTAAGTTAATTGCCATAAAATATGGTCAAAATAGGGGAGTGGCGAGAAAAGCCAGTGTAGTGAGGAGAGGGCCGGTCCACGTGCCGTCCCCCGGCCGGTCACTGGGGAAGCCGCTGCTGGCTCCGTTTGCCCCGTGGCCTGGCTGGCTGGTCAGGGTGGGTGGAGCAGAGGCAGCGTGGCTTGTGCCGGAGCGAGTCCTGCCCTCGCTTGCTGGACGGCGATACCTGGGCCTGCTGAAAGGTCACCCGGCCCTCTCCATGGACTTTCGTTTCTCAAAGTTTTACAGTTCACGGCTATTTCTGTTAAAATATGCACTTACGTATATTTTACGTATTATCTACTTACCTGTACTTAAACATTCATTTTTTATTAAAATAACATGTTTGTAAAAGTACAGAAAGCTATAAAGTCAGTAAAAATCACCTGTGATCCCACCTGCTAGGAATAACTTTTTATTATAAATTTCTATCTAGTCAGTTCTCAAAACTTTTTATGTAAAATTGGGTCTTTTTAATAACTTGCTTTTTAAAAACAGCTAATTTATTGTTAATTTCCGCTGGAACCTGTTTCTGTGACTTCATAGCGTCTACCGGCCATGGATGTCCCAACCCCAGAGGCGCCTTCCCGGGATTCCCTCTGTAAATCCCTGAGTGCCTGCCGGGGAGGCAGAGGCAGGGCCCGGGGTGCCCACCTTCTGCCTGGGCTCTCACTGTTCAGCTCAGCTGTGCGCGTCCTGGGCCCGGGCAGAGCACGCAACACGGTGAGAGGAGCCTGTCCACGGAAGCGCCCCCGCTGGGTGCTGCAGTGATCTCTCGTGGCCACTCTCCTGCACCCCCGGTCACCAGGGAGCTTCCCGGTCGACTTTACCGAAAAGAGAGGTTCATAGCCAGAGGATGATGGGATTTCCTATCGGAAATAGTGGAGTCGATACGATTAAGGACACACATTTGGTGAAAATTTCCAAAGACCAGGTAGGCTTTTTGTGGGTTCCCCCTTTTGCCGGCAAATTACACAGCTAAGCCAGATTTTGTGAGGACCCGCTTTTGAATCGGTGTATTTGCCTGATAATGAAATCACCTAAAATAGAAGATTTAAATCACATGGAAGCTTAAATTGAAGAACAAGTCTTCAAAAACTCAAGATCATTTCAGAATTTTATTAAAACTACTTAGAAAAGCTGATGGATTTGGAAAGGAAAGTTGCCTTTGGTGGATTATCACTGTCATTGCCAGGATAATTAGTCTCAAAGTGACAGATTCCAAAGCTTCAGGAATGCCCGATCCCTGTAACCAAGTTGATGGTGGTGGGTGAGAAAATGGGCCCCCAAGAGACAGTTGTGTTCTAATCCCTGGACCCTGTGAATATAGTACTTTAAGGGCCAAAAATAGAGTCTTTGCAGACATGATTAAGTATCTGGAATGTGTCGGGCCCTGCATGCAGTCCCATGTGTCCTTATAAGTGGGGACAGAGGAAGCTTTGTCACACAGGGCCATGTGGAGGTGGAGCAGAGAGATCCAAAGATGCCCTGGTGAGAGTGGGCGTGATGTGGCCGCAGGAGCACTAGCAGCCACTGGAGCAGAGAGAGGCAAGACTAGATTATCCCTGAGGCTTTTGGTGGGGGCGTGGTGCTGCTGGCACCTTGATTTCAACCAAGTGAGAGAGATTTTTGACTTCAGCCTCCAGAACTGTGGGGAATTGTTTCTGTTGTTTGTCGCCTCTGGTTTTGCGGGAACGTGTTAGAACAGCCTCGGGAAGCTAACACAGACCGTGAGAGGCAGGGTGGTTCCGGAAGGCTCCGGGAGAATGCTGGTCTGTGGGCTGCACCGCAGGTGCAGGAGAGACCCCTGAGCAGCTGTGCGGCGGCTCTGGGGCTCCCGCTAATCACGGCACACCGGGAGCAGCCACACAACTGCAGCTAGGGTGAGGGTCTCTGCCCAGGGCAGCTGGTGGCCGGTGCTCACGGAGACCAGGGGCAGCAGGAGAGCTCCGTCTGGTCTGTCTGGTCTTCCTAGAGGCACGAGCCCGGCCCAGAAAGCGGAAGCAAATGGGGGATGCTGTGAGGCCCCTGGCTTCTTTCTGGCAGTTTCTGTTGATCCTCTCATCTGGGTCAGTTCCCTCTAGTGCAGTCAAAGAAGGGTCTCCCTGTCCCAATTCCTGCCTCCCTTTCCCTTCTTACTCCCCCCTGCAGCACTACCTGTCTCTCCTAGCCTCGCCAGTGACCCTCGTCTCCAAATCCAGTGGCCTCTGTCCCTCCTGTCACCCCTCAGGAGACCGTGTCATGCACCTTCTCCCTCTGAGTCTTCTATTTCTTCTAAACCCAGGGCAGCTGCTTTTTCTCCCCCTTTGTAGGATTCTCCTTCTCTTCCTGGCCCTTCCAGGATGCATTTCTCAAGATCCGGTCCTGGGCACCAGAACTCGCCCTCTGCAGTGGTCTCAAACAGAATCCACATTAATTTCAGCGATTTAATACATTTTGTGTGCACGGAACCGCATAAAGTGCTTCTGCCGCGCAGCGCGGAGAAACGCGGTAAGCCCGGCCCCTCGGCACGTGTCCGCCGCCCTCCTCCACCCGGCAAGCGTGTACAGCTGTGTGCCCGCCGCGGGACACTGATCTCTTGTCCGCAGCCCAAGAAGGGCAGTCAGAGGACTCAGGCTCAGGGGCAGCCAGCACTGGCCCCGAACGACACACTCAGCCTTACTGATGCCCAGCTGAGCGTCTGCCCCTCCAGCCTTTGCAAGGCGGGGAAAAAGCATGTTGAAACCAGAGCAGCTGATTCGAGGTCTCTTGTAGACCACTAGCAAAATATTTACTGTGAGTCCGTGAGTCAGAACCTTTCCTTGTTTCCTTGTATGTTATATTTTACTCAGCCTTTCTACTTGTTTCAAAGTAAGTGTGACAGAAATTGAAACAGATGCATCTAAGTTTTCAAAAACTAAACTCAGGTGGAATGATTTAGCTATTCTAGCTAGAACATCGTTGAAGTAAATGAAACATCCCAAAGCCCAGATGATTCCTGTAACGTTGCTAATGACAAGACAAGCTGAGCCAATGCTAATGACGTGACGCCGAGAAACTCTGATTTCTGTCGAGAAACTTCCATACGGACAGCTGTGATCCAATAGCAGCTGCTCACCGAGAGGCACCAGAATTAGATACACACCGGATCTTCATCTCGGACGTTGCTTGGTAGCCAAGAAGCCAGCACGCCCGTATCTTGGCCCAGGGATGAACAGATGCTGGATGACAGAATCATCATTCGTGACGATTCAGCATCTCACTTCCTCAGTTTACCCAGATGCGAAATGGAGATATCTTCTCTTTATTTCCTCCTCCTGGGAATGCCCATGGTAGCGGAAATGCATCCGTAGCCTGGGCCCGGAAGGTGGCGTGAGCACAGAGCAGAGACCGTGTCATCACGGGATGCAGCAAAGCCGAGCACCTGTGATGGGCCTTTCGCCGGAGCCAGCTGTGGGCAGGCGATCAGAGACCACCCGCGGGGGGCAGCCTCCCAGGGCTGTGCACTGGGCTTGCTCTGCCCCTGGGGAGGTCCCCGGGTCCTTCTGGGCCTCAGGCATCCTTCTGTCAGATGGAGATGTTGGAATGGTTCTGCCTGGTTCTGATGGGATACAGGACGGAAAGCACCATGTCCTTTATAGCCACTTTCCCCCCTCTGCTTTGGAAGCCGATTAACTTATCATAAAGTGTGATCTTTTTAAACAACAACACTGGCTCGTTCATTAAGAACAGTGGCTGGACCTGTTAAGTGAACTGAATGGTCAATCACGTTCTGCTGTGTTAATGTTCCCTGGGATAATGGCGGGGCAGGTTCTCTTTGCAGAACCACAGCTTATCTGCTAATTGATTGAGTGCCCTTTGTTTTCCTTGTCCTTGCACCTAAAAAAGAAATTAAATTCTTCCTGAAAATAGTACCAACATTCATTGACGAGATAATAATTTTTCTTGCTTCGAAGAGGTATTTTCTCTTTGAGGACAACCATTTCTTCGTCTAGCCTGCTGGCCAGTGCGGCCACTCTTCCCCCCAGGATTTTTAGTGAAAAGAAGACCAATCACTGGCAGTTATTAATGACTACTGTTGTGACTACTGTGAACGAATCTTGCTCACATTGTTTTAATATCCCGATCCACAAGCCAACTATGTTGTAGAAAGTCTTGGAAGTTCAAATAATAGATAAATGTCTTCATTCTTAATGTCATAGACATTCCCCCTCCAGATATGGCGTGCATCTGGTTAAGTACCCACGTCAGGAAAACACGTAGGGCGGAAGTGCCAGCTGCCCTGGGCACAGCCGGGGAGGAGTCCTTGCTCTCGCCGTGTCCGTCCTGGGCTGGGAAGCAGAGCTGTGTTCGAAGGGGCTTCCCGTAACTCGCCTGCCCTGGCGCTGCGGAGACGCCAACCTGCTTCTCCCGGTTTTTAAAAAGGACGGTGTCTGTTGGGTCCAGTGCTTCCCTTCAGTTACCGCGGCCCGTCCCCCGGAAGCAGTGTGGGTTTGGGCTCAACAGGTAGGCTAATGGGAAAATAAGAATCAAAAATCCAAACCTTCAGGTGTAGTAGCCTAAAAATTGCTGACAGCAAAGGGACGGAGGGCCGAGAAATGCAGCGTTTAGAGTGGGATGAAGCCCGTGCTCTGAAGCAGAGGAGCTCGGTTTAAATGCAATAATTAAACCAGTTGTGAGGCTGCTCTCCGTCGCCGGGGCCACGGCAGCCTTTATGTGCACGGCGGCGCTTCGGTTCCAACCAGATTTCAAATGAACTTGCCTTGGTGTTTCCGGCACAGCCTCAGAGTAGAAAACGGATGCAGTCCTAGAGTAATGACTAACCATTTTTCATCCTGTGAAAGAGAATTAAGATGGGAGAGAGGCGTGTGAGATGAGAGAAGTCCCGGCGAGGTGATCCGAGCGAAGGGACGCGTCCGTCCGTCCGTCCATCCATCCATCCATCCGTTCACCTCCTGTGCTTGTCCCCGGCTACGGGGTGACGCCACCGCCGCTTGCTGGGGGCCTGTTGACACATGACAGTGACGGTCTGGGGGGAAATTCCGAGCAGCTTTCTGAGAGTCAGACTGACTTTTCGCGGAAGGGATTCCCTGGTAAATTTGGAGGCAGGTTGAGAGAAAGTTCAGGAGCAGTGCTAACAATAAGAAAGGGGGTAGGTGGAATGGTTGTGCTGGAAGGGGTGTCCGAGTCTGTCTTGTCTGCCTGCAGCCCGGGGGTGCGGTGGGACCAGAGCCCAGAGACCTGCAGGTGTCCGAGAGTGCCCCGTGGTGAGTTGGGGACGCAGCATAAATATGCATTCCCATCCCACACTGCGACGCGCCGTTCTGCTCGGGACAGGGATGGGCTGGGTCACCTTCAGCAAGAGGAGGTCGTGCTCAGTGCAGCCCGAGTTTGGCCCGCCGAGGACTGAAAAAACTGTTGTGAGGGCATTCTGAGCCCACAAAAAGATAACTTCACTAGGGGGAAGAATGCAAGCGGTTCTCTTAAATCATGGCTGTAATGACCTTCTTTCCAGCGAAATGAGAGCATCCTCTTTAGGGCCTGAGCACGGAACAGGACGAGCTGCCGTGGAAAGCTTAATAAAATGTACTTTCCTCCTCTTGTCAGCCTGGGTTTCCCTGTCAGGGGATGGATGCTTAATAATTGATGGCCACTGAGAGGTGTCACAGTCCCTGTCCCTACCCTGCCTCGCAGGACGTTAATCCCGGTGCGTTCCTGGTTACGTTCCAATTTAATAGTGATCGTACTTTGCTATTACAAGTCTTCTCCGGGGATTTGGGGGCATGGGAGAGCCTTTACTTTGTCTTAAGTTCTATGTACATGCAATTAATCAAGACAGTGATTAATACTCCTGGAAGTATTTCAGAGATAGAAAAATGTTAGAATTTAAGGATTCGGCTCAGTTTTTCTAGGAGGTACTGTCGTACCGGGCTGGCGATTAAGAGTTGGATTTGAAGACAGCTATGGATTCCTTTTACGCTTGTAAGTTTCGCCGTGCCTGGGATTGCCTTGTGGGCGGCCACCAGCTTTCATCCTTTGAAGACTCCCTACAATATTTCCTTAGTTCATAGAAAGGTGTAGACACAGGACATCGTACAACTTAGGAGACTGTTTTGTTTTGAATATATATTAGATGGGAGACCCTCCCTCTTAAGAAATGATTTTACTTTGATTAGTCCTACAAGGGCCAAAAATGCATCTGTTTCGAAGTTCTGGTCACACTGTCTGGGACGTGGTGAATTCTCCATAAACGCGGTTTCATAAGAATGACAGAGGAGGAGGGGGTCCCAAGGCCATGGGCTCTGGGGGCAGGGTGGGTTTGTCACCCTCCTGCACTGGTGGTCTCGCCTGCAGGCCACAGCCTGCCTCCCGCTACCCGCTGTTGCTCAGGACCCCCTTCCTCAGCCTCCCCCTGCTGTATGCAGACCCCTCTGGGAACCTCTCAGTTGCGTGCTTTCCTGTCCTCTGGTGACAGAGCTCAGATAGGATCCGTTCCGCTCCGGAGCCTCTGACGACTCCCTGGCAACCCTCACAGTGGCTTCCAAACTTGTTTTTGGCCGCGAACCCGTTGCCAGGGTTTGCTAAGTTGGAAGGCCAGTGCGCAGGGCAGCAGGCCTGAGGGGAGCCCAGACTCCTGCCCGACTCCAGCACCTCTCATTCATTCATCCACCCAGGGGCTCTCCAGGGCTGCCTGTGTCTGGGTGCCCTGCCCCCCCTCGCCC
>VBSM01003186.1:3843408-3879040 GCA_008086735.1 Cheirogaleus medius
TGGGACCAGAAACATGACCAAGAGCATTCTGGGACCTTCCTGAGTCATTGGCATCAGTGCTGTGCCCTCTGGGTCGTGCATGCCTTGTAGATGTCATCCTGACCTAACCTGCACCTGAGGTGTGGGACTCAAGTAGGGCGAGAAGTTTAGAAAGGACACGGTCATACACAGTACTTGGCTCAGTAAATGGAGCACCACGCTGGGACCCTACTGGACCCTACTGGACAGCAAGCCAGAGACACAGGTTTTCAGACACAGAACAAAGTCCTTCAGGCTGGAGTTCCACTTAGATGAACAAACTTACTATCCTTAAGGATAGAAGACCTGGAAGATCTGAAGATGTTTATTATTATTATTATCTTAGAGACGGGTCTCGCAACGTTGCCCAGGGTGACCTTGAACTTCTGGGCTCTAGCGATCCTCTTGCCTCAGCCTCCTGAGTAGCTGGGACTACATGTGCACATCACCACGCCCATCAGATCTGAAGGTTTTCCACTGGGGAAGTATGCTGAGGAAAGCCAGCTAGGAGATGGTTGGGTCGGAAAACTGGAGACGGCATTGGATGCAAGTGATGCTGACAGAGGTGAGGGGAGGAGAGGAGAGTTGATCGGGGACTGACCGTCTAGTGGGCGTCCTTTTGGCGTGTGGGGTGGCCTGGAGATCCCGGAGGGGACTTGGGACAGTATCGATTGGAATGCCCCCCGAGCGGTGGAGGAGAATTGCTGATGGCAGCAGAGTGGAGCCCAGGGAAGCCCAGGGTCAGACTGGCGTCAGACAAAACCCCCGAGGGGCGATGCCAAGTGCGGGCGTTGTGAAGCTCGTTTTTCAGAGAGGTGGATGTTTGCAGTTTGGTAGGTCTGGACGTGGGATCCCGCATCTGAGGTGACTGTGGGAATCAAACATCCCTGATTTCTGGCAGCCCAACTTTGGGATTCAGTGTTAAGGAACTATTTTGCTGTGAAGAAACTCATAAAAGCGAAAGGGATGCGTGTTTCCCGCAGCATGATTTGATGTCCCCCTTGCCACGAATCACAACTTTATATCAGAATTGGATACACGTATAAAAAATGTCGACTAGACCATATTTGCTTCAGCGCTTTTTTTTTTTTTTTTTTTTTTAATTTTATGTTCTTTCCCTTTTTCTCTGAAAGGAAAAGGGAGATCCAGCTGCCTTGGACACGGTAGACATTTCCTCTCATTCTAAAATTCTGAAATTAATGTCGCAGCCTTGACTTTGCTCCGTCCTGAAGGTAACTGTTTATTACAGTCGGCATTTAAATCCCCCGATTAATAGGAGCAATTAAACAATAGCTTCATTTCCAGCAAATTAACAACCCTAATAGGTAATTGCGACATAAATGAAGATAAATTTGTTTTAATACAATGAGATAAAAAGAATACAGACAGGAACTGAATCTCAGATTAAGAATTCAGACTTCATTACTTCAGGGAAAAACTTGAAAGCTTCCCTAGAAGGAATTAAAGCAAGTTTGGCTTTTTAACCATGGCCTGTCTCAGATTAAGAGGTTGCTTTAATATATATATATGTATTGGGAATATTGTTATATTTTATGCTAAAATACACATAAAGTAAGTCATCGAAGAACTGCCACCCACCAAAACCTTTCTCTAATGACTTGCTTGGGGCACAGCGAGTCCTAATGACGTGCTTGGGCAGTTGATTCTTGGCCAAGGCTTCTCATTAAGTTTTCACTGACAAGGAACCAAAAAGCAAATGCATACAAGAGCGTTTCCTATTTGCACACCCCTAAATTAATTTTATGACCTGTTCAGTTGCAGGACGTCTTACCTTCCTTATTAGTATTTGTTCTAATTGGAGAATTATTCTGATGGTATATATTTTGTTCCGTCGAAACGTGGAAGTGATTGGGCCAGACCTGATTTTAGAATGATGAACATGGTGTCTGTGCAAAGGATGGTTTGGAATGGGACGAGACTAGATTCAGGGTGAATAACTAAGTGCTGGTTTTAAGGTAGTGGCAAAAAAAAAATGAAAGCGTGTTCCAGAACAAGGATAATGAATTTCTCCTTGCGGGGTCACTGTGCCCAGGGGAAGATCAAACATATGTTAAAGAAACTGTTGGAGTTTAGCTAAAACTGTGTCACAGAGCTTGTATCACCTTATAAGAACTCTTTTTGGTAGCTTTGAACCATCAAATGATGTGTAATCAGCCTAGAATTCTATACCCCACCAAAATATTAACAAGCATAGGGTGGGGTAACAGCAGTTTTAGATACGGGAATCCCAAAATAAAATACCTGTGTGCCTCTCAGGGCGCCGTGGGAGCCGGACTCCTGCGTCTACACCCTGCGACTCTGCCAAAGCCCTGTCCCCACCCCCGCCCCACACGCCCGTTCTCAGCTGTCCAGGGAGACGGGACCTGCATCTTGCAAACCACAGGAGGTATTTTTCCAAGGCCTAGATCTTGTCACTTGAACTTGAACAATTTTGATGGCCCCCTATTGCCTTAAGGATGTCACTCTTTGTGTCCCAAGTCCTTAAAAATGTGCTTCCAGTTGCTCTTTCAGTGTCTCCTCCCGGACCTTGTCACAGCGTCGCCCGGTCCCCATGGGTGATTCATCTGTTCACTCATCAGCCCAGTTGGTGTGAGCTCGTCCAAGGCCCCAGGAAGGTAAACGGCGTGGCCTCTGGCATTTCCGGAATGGTTCCGAGCTCCATGGAGTTCCCTTGTTGTCTTGGAACACGGCGCTGACTGTGTTTTCCAGCTCACAGCACGATTTGGCAGGATCTCCACGGGTGTTTAGGTGCTGGGCCGTGCTGTAGGTCCCGTGTCACAGATTGTCATACAGCAACATGTTGTAGCCACACAGCCCAAGAGACCTCCGAGAATGCATGTGCCTCCTCCACAGTCTCTCTCTGTCTCTCTCTGTCTCTGGGATTTTATATAGTTTTTCTGGTTCCGTTTCCTTGATACCCAAAATGTAGATAATATGCAGACACATCTGGGAGATGAGTTTGGATTACTAACGATACAGCGTACACCTCCTTTAACACTGATTAACTTTGGGATTTTTCATGATGAGGAAAATTTCCACTTCAGAGTTCTTTTCATTCCTGAGTCACACAGTCTGAACTACATGGATAATTTAGTAATTAATTTCTTCTTAATTAATAAGATAATTTAATGGTCACTGTACTGTAATTTAAAACCGAGTGGAGACATTAGGGGATCTTTTATTTGTTGCTGGAAGATTTACGTCCGTCGTGGTTTCTATTATTATGGGAGTTCTGCAGGTAAGTCCCCGCGGTTCTCCCGGGAGAGCCTTTCCGTGAAAGGTGCAGGAATGCCACCTTTGGGTGGTCACATCAGGCCAGAGATAAAGACAAAATGTGTAATGACCCTCACCTTCATAAATCGTGCTTTTAAAGTATTTTTGAGCAGATTAGTGCTTGTATAAGTGTGTCTGTCATCAACATTTTAAGTCCTGTTGTGGAGGTGTCCACCACGCGCTCTGTCCCCCCACCCGGGACAGCCCCTCCTCCCGAGCTGCTGGCCACAGTGCTCCGGCTTTCCCCTGGAGCAGATTCCTCTTCTTCACATTTGGCTTGATTTTCACTAAGTCACCAGTTGGCATCCAATTGTGGCTCTTTGTGGTAGTGCTAACGCGGGGTAACACCGAGATTAGGAAAACCGTCCGTCACGAACGTGAAAGAGCCCCGTTTTGCGGAGGAGTTTCGGGTGTCAGGTTCATGTGGCCAGAGCTACTGCAGAACCGTACTGGCACGGTGCCGTGATGCGCTTTGCCTTTGCGAAGGGCGCCCTGCTGTGTGTTCGGGGCCTTTAGGCTGCCGTCTGGGGGACTTCTCTGGAAACTGCTTTGGTCACCAGCCACGGAAGGATAAGTTCTTGGGTCAAGGCAGTGGCATTGAAGATGAATTCGAGAGAAATTCTGGTGGTGGGATCAACGCTCTGTTACGTCGTCCCTGTCCGTGCTGGGGGGCGTGGGGGGGCGTAGGGTGTAGCATCGGCTGAGAAGGGAGTGGAGAAGGGAGTGCAGGTTTGGAAGAGGCGAGGAGGCTCAGGCCAGCCAGCGTGGCCGTGCCTGTGGCCGTGGACATACATCTCCCTGTGTGTCCCCGGGGAGATGCCACTGCAGTCATGGGACGCATGGCTCCAGGATGCAGGAAGGATACATGGCAGGGCTGTTCAGGGCCATGCTGGGAGCCCTGGGGGTTGGGTGGTGACTGAGACATTGGCGAGGAGAAGCTTGCGGTAGCCACTGGGCTTGGGCCCTCCTGGTGTGACCCAAGGCTGTTCTCCTCGTCACTCAGTGTGAACGGTTTAGAGACAAAGTGAAGGTAGGAACTGGGCATTCGGTCAGGATTTAACAAAGTCTTATCGGGAGCTGAAAGTCTTATCCGCTAACTAAAGGTGCCGGGTACCTACTATCCAATAGAAAATCTAAAATTTGTGGAGAAAATAAATGTATAATGCACTTTTTTAGTTGTATAAGTTCTTAAACTTCTTTTTGATGGAAGAATGGAAGCACATTTCACATACGTGAGAGTGTAGTTGAGTTTTAAAAAGTATCACAAAATCATCCCCAAGACAAGAAGGGGCCGTTTCCTGCCCCTGGAAAACCCCTTGAGCCCTCCCTGGCACCAGCTCACCTTCCTCCCCGAAGATGGGCCCTTCGCCCTCTGATCCCAGCGCCTGGGCTTGTTTTTGAACTTTATGCAGCATAATTGTACATTCTCTCTCTCTCTCTGTCTGTCTCCATTAAAGGGGCTAATTAAAAGGTACCTTTTATGTTATCCAAATATTATTTTTAAATTGTAGAGAAAGTGACTTTTAAAAGAACACTGACTGTTACTATGGAAGTACTAGGAGGGTAATTAAATCGGAACCGTCAACGGTAAAAGAGCAAACATTTCAACACCTACTGATGACACCGTTGTAGATACAGGAGTAGCTCCTGTGACGGACTCATAGGAAAGCATGCCCCCAAATTCGAGAATACATCAAATCTCAGTAATAAAAGATTCCAGATTTTTCTAAGTGAGTTCAAGTGATTGTGTTTCTGATACACACGTTTACGTTAAACATGTATGCGTTTCCATATGTATTTATGTAAAATACATAGCAGATTCGTATTTGATCAAACAAAGATAAAACCCGCATGGTTGTAAAAATTGCCCAGCCAGCATAGTATGGGGTGATATTCATGTTTTAAACCCATTAACATTTAAATGTTCTAAATATCATGAGTAATTAACGATTATAGTTACAGAAGAACAGCTCCCTCCCTCCTTCCCTCCCCCACATTCCATTTCCTTTGAGTTGTTTTTTGGGGGTGAGGGCGGTTCATCTACCCACACTGACCTCCCCAGCTCTCCCGTCCAGGAATTCTGAATTCACCCAGACGCTTGCGTGGTGGTGTGAGGCGTGGGCCACCGTACTTTCATGGACGGCAGTTGTCACTTTAGTTTTTTCCCACCCAAACAGTTCATTTAGCGATGCCTTAAGTGAGGCACCCAGAGATACAACCCCCTCCCTGAGACTTAAGTAACAGCAGCAGTTGACTCTGTAGTAGATTTCCGTTTTCATGGCAGGGGAGAGATGGGCAGACCTTCTGAAACAGTCCCTCACCCCCTTTCCTCTTCCTCCTCTCCCTCCTCCTTAAGTCAGCTACTTTTTGTTTTTCATTAAATAAGTTTTCCCTTATTCTTACAGAGTATCCTGTGGTTTAAAGCAGTCTGTGTATTTTTGAACAAAATATTTATAAATCATTTTCTTTCCTTCATTTGTGTAAGGGAGTAGGAAAGATGTAAAAATTATGGGCAGAAGGGAAATAGGACAAATTTGAAAAAAAAAAACCATAGTAAAGTAGAAAAAAATGCTACCAGTTACCGGATGTTGTGACTTCATTTCTTTGTAATTAATGTGGTAGAACAATAAATGAACAGACAGAAGAATTTTAGCAATTAACAGGTGGCTCATGCTTTGTACATCCTGTCTATAGTTCAATGAGAGGCTTTGTTGTGAAAATATTCATTTTACTCATGAATTTGCTCTTCCTGGTCTCCAAGTAGGAAGGATAGAACGTTCACTTGCATTTGAAGTTTCGTAAGATGAGGGTTTTAATAACATATTTGACTAGTCTTTGGGAGTTTTTCAGATCTTCCCTTAGCATGGGAAACATGTGTAGAAAATGTCTACAAAGCTCTCAAAGTATGCATCCTAGTCTTGTTTAATTCTGACATTTGTGCATTTCTTGCGAGTTTAAAGATTAAAGTCAGTATGGCCATCAAGCTGAACAGGAACTCTGAGGCTGGAAGCAAATAAGAATGCAGTATAGTTGATAATCAAAAATCCCTTTTTGCTATTTAAAAAAAAAAAAAGAAAGAAATCCGCAATCACCAGGCAATCAAGATTTTCAGTTATAAATTACCTTTGGTCTTTGGAATTTCAGTACACCTATGTGACGCCTTTTGCCGCTGTTGAAATCTGATCTTAGATTTTATTTTTCAGTTCACATAATGATTTTAAAAATATTCTAATATACGTCTTCAAAGACCCAGATCAATATGCCAATGGTTTTGAAATGACAGAGTGCTGCGATATTCCTCTGTAATTTAAACATGATTAGCTGATGAAGGTTATGATCAATACGCTACGGGAAGATAAATTAATTGATATCATCCTTTCAGGATGATAAGAAGCCTATTGGAGGTGGGGTGTAACTAATGAAGCTGCTGCTTCGTCTCTGTGAGCCATTTTTTACATATTGCATTTTCACTTAATCATATTTATACTATCATTCATTTACATGAAAACCACAAGCTGCGGACAAACCAGTTCCTTATTAAAATTGTGTTCATTTGGAAAAGGAATTATCTGCAAACACGACGTGGGCTCCTTCCATGTTACAACCCATTGCTGGGGAGAGATGATGTGTTCCCTTTTGTGGGCATCTTTGAAAATAGCGACGATCTCGGTAAAGGCAAGGAATGAATATCACTGCACTTAATTACAGCTAGCCCCCAAAGACACACATCTATTCAAATAAAAACTGTAGTTATTCTGCTGTAGTGACACCTATTGGTGTAGGAAGAGTTTTCTAATCGTTGACTTCCTTTCCAATTAAATTCAATATGCTTTATCAGCCAGCCTATTTGCCAAGAGAAGTTATGGCTGGTTGAATTTAGCTTTGTATTGATTAAGATAAACTTCCAGTGTGTGTAGTAATATATTTAAATAAAAAAAGGTCTTTGATATAATTACACGTCCTTGAATATAATTCAACACGATAGCTTGTATAAGAGTGGAGAGTAGTTCTTTAGGCTTTCCTAAAAAAAAAAAAAAAAAGATTTTTGGCTTTCAAAAGGAGTTTAGTTAAATTGCCCTGTCTTATTTTTGCTCCAAGTAACTGGAGCAAACATCATTTTATAAGAATAACTTAAAGGAAGGTAGGTGTGTGTTTTGGGTTTCCCATTCCTCTGAGGCCTCCGTGGAGTCGGGGGCTGGCTCCTTCCCTCCCGTCTCACCCAATGCGGCTTCTACTCCCAATGTCACCTCCCGGCCCCAGTTGGCTGCAGGTGACATGTGCATTTCAGGCAGCAAGTAGGAAAAAGATAGAAGAGATGGGCAAAGGGCAGCCTCTCAAGGAAGGGTCCGAGAAGCTGCCACGTGGTCCTTCTGCGGGCATCCGCCGACCGGAGCTTGCAGCTTGCCCGCACGGCCACAGTCAGCAGGGGTGGGGGGCGGGACGAGGGTCTGGGAAGTGTCATGTTTATTCCGGTGGTCATGTGCCCAGCTAAAAATCAGGAGTTCAATTTGACCGTGAAAGAAGGGAATAATGGATTTCAGGAATGACCAATGGTCTCTGCAACGTTCTTCATGTCTGGAAATCGGTTCACGCTGATTTCTTTTGTCTCTCTGCCCACTAGTTGCCCAGAAGATTGTTGCCACAAGGAAGAAGCAGCAGCTGTCCATAGGACCCTGCAAGTCGTTACCCAATTCTCCAAGCCACTCCTCCGTCTGTTCCGCACAGGTGTCCGCCGTGCACATAAGCCAGGTACGTTAGGCGACGTGAGAAGTTGGGCTGAAGGCACATTGCAACCAAGAAGCAGGCGTAGGTGATGTCCACAGACAGTGCCGAAGTCGATTTTTTTTTCTTTTCAACTTAATAAATAACAGCATGTTGTAATTGCCTTAACATTTCCTTCAGAAACTGCTGTGGCCAAGTGGTTTTTATGGGAATCCTTCTTTAATGTTTTCTGTCTTCACGCTGCCTGGGCTATGGGGCATGCTGGCTCCGGCGGCGAGGCGGGTGTGTGCCACGGACTCCTCTGTTGATTTAAATCCCCTGCTCTGGTCCTCGTCCTAGTCTGCTTGTAGGTTGGACACTTGTGAGTAAATTTTTAATGGCTAATCCCACTATATGCTTAAATTTGGCGGCGGCACCCAATTATAATTACCATCTCCCGTAGGTCCCGTAGAAACCGCCGTCTTTCTATCACAACGTCTTGCTAAATTATTTACTCGGAAGCCAACGAAATAATTGTCACTTTGAAGAACCTAACCCAAAGCCTGGCAAGGAAACGGTTGGCTTTGTTTTGCCCGTATTTGTTTTGTGATGAACGTTTCTTGGGCCGTCGGCACCGTTGGCACTTTTTTTTTTTAGCATACAGTGAAAAGGTTTGGTGTCACGCTTTCAGTTTGATTGAGAAGTCAATCAATATAAGTTTTTATTTATTGTCAGGGCCTATGCAATCAAGAATGTTAGTGTCTTCACTGTTGGTATCTTTGATTGTCTGTGACTCTCGAGATATCTTCCAGAAGCACCCACGTTTTTAAGGTGTCGTTTTTCAGGGTGGTAGTTGTGGTTCTACTGGGTGAACTAGTCCTCTCTGCTAACGTGATCTAGAGCAGGGAAGGGACCAAGAATCCATCTGGTTTAACCAACCCCTTTGTTTTTCAGAGGAAATAGAAAATGACTACATTTTTAACACTCACAGATTTTTTAAGTTAAATAGTAGAGACTTCTTTTCCTTAAGTCACTTTTCTTAGGCAGAACAACTGGAGGCGATGGCCGGGTATGTTCTAGAATGGGACGGTATACTTGATGCTAAGACAACGGGCAGTCAGGGAAGCTACCACCTCGCTTGTCCCCCACGAATCTCCCCGGCGTGACTCGCTAACTTGTTGGTTGTGACCCTGCTCAGGTGGTGGCCTTCGGTTCCTGGAGTGTGTCGTTAATAAAACCTGGGTTTTTGATCGTTGCAGACAAGCAATGGAGGTGGGAGTTTAAGCGACTATTCCTCCTCCGTGCCGTCGACTCCGAGCACCAGCCAGAAGGAGCTGCGGATCGATGTCCCTCCCACTGCCAACACGCCCACGCCCGTCCGCAAGCAGTCCAAGCGCCGGTCCAACCTCTTTACCGTGAGTGTCAGCCGGGGGTGGGGGTCTGAGCGTGATGCTGAGGGGCTGCAGGGAATACTGACCTGGGCCCAGATGGTTCGATGATATTTGCAGAATTCAAACTAAGTGAACGTGAATAGCATTGATTTCTGCGGAAGTCTAAGAAAAGTGTAAGAAGCAAAGATTTGGTTATTGAGTAGAATGGGAATTTCTCAGCGTGGACAAGTACTGACACGTGTCAAAAATGAAGAGGGAGGAGTGTGTTCAAAGGTATTTATAACCCTGTGACTTTTGAGGTCTCTCGCTGAAGATGTGTTGCCTCGGATACTAAGAGATGACACAGTTCTGCCAGGATTCCCGTGTGTGTGTATCTAACCCTTCAGGGGAAACGTACAAGCCGTTACGGCCCACGGGCCACCGCTGCTCCCTGGCTGGGCTGCCCGGGGACTCGGCTCCGGGGGCTGGAGGCGGATGTGGCTTTCAGCGCCAGGAGCCTCTTGGGCCTCCTGGAGGTTCATTGTTCTCGGGGTCTTTCTCCTAGGTTTTCATCAGAGCCACCTGTGGAGCATCTTAAAACTAGAGATGGGATATCTGGGCTCAGATTTATGAACTCAGACCTGTGGCTGCTGCCCAGGCACGTGTAGGTTTTGAAGCTTCCTGGCGACTGAGATGCAGAGAATCCCTGAACCGCAGGGGTGGCGGGAAGGCTGCCACCCTGCCCTTCCCTTACACACAGCAGACATTACCAATCGATCACGGGGTCTGCGAGGTTGAGCCCAGAGCTCCAGGTAGAGCCGCTGTCCCGAGACTGAAGTCATATAATGAGAAGAACGCTCCCCCCACCGCCCCCAGACCAGCTCTGTGCATTGCAAGTACGTGCTTTTAAACAGTGGTGCTCAGCCAGGGTGGTTTAGCTTCCTAAGGACGCTTGGCAATTTCTGGAGAAACTTTGGGTTGTCCCAGCAGTGTGGTGGGGTAGGTGGGTACTGCAGGCATCTACCCAGGGGCGCTGCTGACACCCTGCTGTGCACAGACCAGCCCCCATGTCAGTGGTGCCCTGTTTGGTTGGCCCTGCTGACTTAGACACAAAGACGTTTAATATTTCCTGTCTTGAGCTAAAGGAGGACTCCAGAGGGGTGGCCGGGAGTCTTTTATCTGATCCGCCGCCCCTATTTGATGACAGCGTTCTTGGTGCTGTGGCTCCTACCTTCCCCCGCGCCTTTCCCGCCAGGCTCGCGGCGTCTCCCATGGGGCGGCCATTACGTCCAGGCCTGTTGCCAACAGCACACTCTTTCTCCTCCCCACCCTCCCCTTTGCTGGTTGCCCAGCGCCACGTCAGCCCCCACAGATGCCGAGTCAGAGAGGACGACTCAGACACAGCAGGCTCAGACCCCGAACCCCACCACTGCCGGCTGCTGTTTGACCTTAGGCAAGTTACTTAACCTCTCTGAGCTGGAAACCATAGTACTTCTGCGACAGGGTTGCTGTGGGGGCCGGAGGAGACTTGGTGCTTCCGTTATGACAATGATTTCTGCTAGTGTTAGGCAAAAGTAGTTGTAGGACCACTTGAAAGACTGGGAGGTGAACATTTAGGTTTTTGCAAAATATAGGTGAAAGTCTGATGTGCTTAAATTTGTACATGAATGAGATGTTTCCTTGTGAAACTTCTTCAGACACACAGAGACTGACAGCAGCCACCCGCATAGCTATTACACTCTCGGCCTCTATGCCCAGGCTGGGGGCTTTCGGGTGAGAAGGGCTAGCTTGCAGAACAGGTTGTGCACTCACTCATGACTCAGTGGGCCGAGATGGGCTGCCTGCAGGCGGGAGGGCTTGTTACCGAGGTGACGAGATTCTCCTCTGTGCCATTGCCACCCCGTCCCAACACCTTTCAAGGGCCACATTTACTGCTCATTGACGTTGGTTTCTATTCTAAGGCGATAAATAATAAACCAGGGAGTATTTTTAAAGTGGGACCGTTTAGAAGGAAACCACCAGCACGTCCTTGTCCCCACCCTTTGTAAGGGCAGCTCTGGAGTTGACACGAGCCGGGTAATTCTATCCCGGACCCTGTCCACTGTGTCACTGACAACCCAGGTGGCGTACAGAGGAGAACACTTTATTTGAGGGAGAGAGAGAATCAAAATAACAACTCAGTGAATAAATAAATATTTGCTTAACCTCCGCTCTCCGCAGAGCCCTGGTTTTGCTCTGTGCCCAGGAGGGACGCCTGATGCCGGAGTCAGCCCGTGCTCAAGGACAGTGGTTTAGAGGGAAAGGAGAGGGGCTCTGCTAATTGGGGGGGCAGAGGACTGAGAGATTAGGGGGCCCTCTTCCCGCTGACTTGGCCGCAGAACACGCACACGCGTGCACACGGCGTCGCCCAGGGAGAGGCCGGGAAGCCGCCCTTGCCCAGCGGGGCAGGTGCAGCGCCAGCCAAAGCTCACTGTTGCGGGGATCAAATTCGCCATTAATTACATCGTCGTTAATGTATCTTGTGATGTGACGGCCCGCCCGTGAGCGAGCGTGTTACCAGTGCGTGTTCTCTTTCTCCTTAATCTTGGAGAACAATCTGAGGGTAAACCATTGCGGAAATGGGTCCCAGCTGCTCAGATATCATTAGTGGGGGCGGCAACGAGGGTCAGGAAAGAAGCGGACACGACAGATTTGTACCGTGGCGTGTGAGGGAGAGACGGCCACGGTCCCGGGCAGGGACCCCGCGCGTCGGTCATTACTGGGTTGACGTTGCACAGAGTGATGGTGGTGGTGGCGGCGGTGGCGATGCAGGAGGTGTGTTTGTAAGTGGAAGAGCTTGGAAACGTTAACCCCACTAGATGTCAGTGTCATCCAAGGAATGGAAAGAAGGCAAATTAATTTTGGAATCATAGCAATTAAGAAATTAAATTCTTTTCCTTACCAGTTTGCTCCTATTCTTAAATATGTAGAATTTCATAGACTCTTAGTCCCTGGTGACTGTTGGTGATTATTGTCTTAAATTGTCAAAACATGTATTTATTTAGGAGTGTCTAGTAGGAATTCAGACGCACCATATTCTGACAATCTTAGTGAATAAAAATTCATGTAGACTAGGATCGCGACACCCAGATACCACAGGGCAGTATGCACCTGGTTTATTAAACCATCATAAAGAGGCCATAGTTAATTAAGTAGTATACACGTCATTTTTCAAATACCATTCTTATACATTTTATAAAGTAGACCTGTAATATACCAGTCTGGGCTAACACTTTTAACTCCAGATGTTTGTTTCCAGATATATATATATGTATTTGTAAATAAAAAAAAAATCACATGTACTTTTTACAAAATAATACAAACAAAATCTATGTCATAGTCTAAATTATGTTATATTTGCAGTGAGAATTATACTTTACTAATCAAAAGCTGAATTACATCTTATTCCACTTATTTATTTGAAAAATCATTGTTTTGAGCAAATATACATTAAAAGACTATATCCATGTAATCCCTGGTTTTGTAATATGGGTTCTTAGAACTATTAGTTTAGTAAGCCCTAGTTTACATGTGGTTAAAATGTTTTATTAGAAAGTATTTCCAAACACACAGAAACAAACACGCACACTCACCGTGCACCTGCATCCCATCCCCCTAGCCTTTTCCTGCCACGCCACTGCCGTGACTGCTTGTTGGAAAACTAAGCAAATTGTCAGTAAAAGCTGCAGGCTCTACATGAGCCTCCCAAGTGCATTCTTCGGCCTGTGTCCAGGGATCAGCATCCACCTGAATCTCATGCATAGTATCTGCCTCCGTGTTTTAAACTTAACTCTAGCATGTGTCCTTAAATTGTACATTGCATCGCTTTGCCCATTTTCAAGCTATTTAACGACGATATCGTTTACACGGCATTTTTAGAAAGCTTACCGAATCATGCTGATACCATTAAATAGAGCCAAATATACCCAGTACCCAAATAATACTGGGTGTTACTGTGAATAAACCTTGCCCAATTCACAGACATTTGCTATAAAAATAAGGCAGCAAAGATCATAGTATAAATGGAATTGTTGGATGGCATTTTGGGTTTCTTCAGAGATAAGGGTGCCTGGACCTGCTGCGGCGTGTTCCAGCAGCCCGTGGGGAAAGGGGGAAAGCAGGTTTCTGTTGATAGTCAGGGCTCTTGGCAGTGGTGCTCCTCTCCCTGTGAGCAGGTAGTTGGTGGGGGTGTCCTTATGGCTTCTCTCTACATGTGGGGGGGAGCTAAACATTTCTGTTAAGAAGCAGGTGATAATTCGATTATCTTAAGCTTTCCGTCCTCTGTATTCGGTGTTTGTGGGGGCTGAACAGTCACTCGTGTGGCGTGTTGTGCATGGACTTTGTATGATCAACTCTTAGTACATGTCTAGCACGCGTGGCCGGCCGGGCGCCGCGGGCATCGCGCTGATGTTCTCGGTGGGTACCGAGGCTGCTCCGCGTCTGATGACCTCACGGGGCTGTTTCAGCAGTCACGGAAGGATGCGCTGTTAGCGATGAAGTCTCCAAAGTTGGCAGAACAACAAGGAGACCCCACTGGGAATTTATATGTGCTGCAGTATTTTATGTCCAGTGTGTGTTTGTTTTAGTCTAGTTTTTGGATTTCGATTTTATTGGTACAGCCTGTTGTAGACAAAGTCATCGCGGGGCTGAGCTACAGAAAACCCTTTCACCTAACGGCTTGCGGCTGCTCTCTCTCTGATGTTTCAGTTTCGTGACTCTCTCCGCCACATTGTTATGGTTGTCAGGAAATTTTTGTTTTATTTTTGCAGTGAAGTCTGACCTAACTTCCGGTGCATTTATCTCAGAGTGTGTGGCCGGATATCGAGCTCACTTCTCTGTAGTTTATTCCACGATGTTTACAGTGACACGGTTGGCCATTTCTTCCCATCTCCCGTGGAATTGGAATCTCTGCTCTGAGAATAGGCGACTGTGGGGACAGATTGCCGCCTTGAGGAAGATGTTAATTTTTTTAATGTTTGTTTTGTTAATTATTCTGGTTAATAGAGAATAATGAAGATGGATCTTCAAATTTAGAAATTTAGCATTCGTAAAATTCCCAAAGTACCATTCATATTCTTTGTCGATGTTTAAAAAAATTTTCAGATGTTGTTATTACCCCCGTGAGCTTTGAAGTTTATTTTACAACTAGAAACTTCAAGTGCCAGCTTTCTTGTGATTTGAGATGTGAGGAAAAGAGATTTTGAGGCTACTGTGTGGCTCTTACAATACATTATTAATTTAAGAATTAATTAAAGGGAAAAGTAAGCCCCCAAGCCCTAGCTAAAATTCATGACAAGGAGTTGATAAATACCTCTATTTCCCTCCTTGCCCAAAGGGATAAACCTTATGTTTTATATTCTTCTACAACTTTGTAATGGTTGATTGTTTTATTTCCTGTTGTCTCATTTCTGCCTTCTACCATTGTAAAGAAAAACAGTACACAGTGCCCGGCACATAGTAGGTGTTCAATAAACGTCAGCTCTCGTAACCATCAGCAAAGCATATTTTCTCATGAGCGCACCTGTTCAGGAGAATTAACACCGTTTGAAGTACTAGATCTGAGTTTACATCATGGGGACTTTTCTCCTTGTTCTTCCCCCTAATTTGGAGGGCAGCCTCTTCTGGAAGCCTAAATCTGCCCCATAAGGCCTTGTTTCTATTATGTCCCGTGACATCGCCCCTTTTAATACCAGAAAACAAAAGTCAGCCGCTCCATCTCGCATCCCTTTGAATCTGATTTCATTAGGTTTTCATTGCAGCCCTGGACACCACAAAGTCTATTCATTTCATATATCATCTCAGATTTGAAAAGCACATGAAAATGTTTCTCCATTTTCAATATTGCGTGAGTAATGTTCCCATTGAAAAGTAATGGAGTGAAGTTGTCACTTGTCAGCACAGTTATTAAGGAGGACGAGTCTCAGATCTTTCTCTCATAATAAAATAAATCTGTCAGAAAATCATTGTGCTCACACTTTCTCATGCCATCAAGAGATGGAGACTTGGACGGTGGAGTTCCTTCCGTTTTCCCCAGGTGCTTCTGCTTGGGGCTTCCCTGGTCAAAGGTCATCACCTTCCCGCGGATGGCCAGCTACCGGGTGGTTCACATAATGCCAGCGGCACATCCAAGACGATCGTTTCAGGAACTTGGCAAAGAAAGCTGCTCATTATTTCCCGAATACTGACATTTTGTCAGAAGGGTCTCTTCGGTTTCTGCCTTTATTATTTTTTGTGGTATTATACACTATTTTGTGAATTTGCTATTTCCTAACAGTCCAGCAGCTCAATAAAAGCAAACTATTAACTGCACCTTGATGCTAATCAAGGGTGTGCCGTTAAATCACACAGCTGACTTAGTTAATAGAATTTTTTAAATCATTCAGATATTAATTAAATATATACATTTATGTAGTAGGTTTCCTAGTAAACGTTGAGGATTCCTTTTCTTCCTCGGCTACATTAACTGCAGCTTCAGAATGCGTTTTCCTGTTGGGCGTTACTTTCCTGTATGGTCCATTGGTTTCTAGTAATTGAATTTTGAACCCTTTAAAAAAAGAATTAAAAGATAATTTTGCAGTGGAAAAGTTGGAGAAAGTTTAGAAAATTTTTCTTTTAAATGATGAGTCCGTGGAGATGAACCCCTTAGCGGTCTGCTTGCAGGACGTGTGTGTGCGTGCACACGTATACATACGTGGTTTCTAAACATGCCCAGGCAGGAGCTGTGCAGATGGGCAGGGCCCCGTGTGTGAGCTGCAGCCCTCACCCCAATGCCAACTTTCCTTTTGCTTTGCAGTCTCGGAAAGGGAGCGACCCAGACAAAGAAAAGAAAGGCCTGGAGAGTCGCGCGGACAGCATCGGGAGCGGCCGAGCCATCCCAATTAAACAGGTACGCTGCCCCCCCGCCCGCCCCCACCCCCCGTGGCGGGGGACACACCTCCGGTCCTCCTCGAGATCCTGCAGCTCGCGCGCCAAGGTTTGTTTGATGTGCTCTGTTGATGAATGTAGAAGTCACTCACTTGACATCAATTAGAAGAGGTTCCTGTGTGCATTAAAATGGGATCATTAGAATAAGAAGCGGGAACTGCGACAACAGCTCTAATGAAGTGCGTTCTGCCCGCCTGCAGATGGAGTGTGTTTCGAGGCTGAGCTGGCTTCAAAGGCCGCCTTTGTGGCACGGCTTTGATTGGGCCGCCGGCCACCAGGCGACAGGGGTGAGCCGGATCCCGTGCGAGCGCCTCTCGTGATCACGGGAGTAGCCCCACGTGGCCCTAATTTGCTCTCACAGACGGACATCTGAACACCGTTCCAGGCTGGTTTGTAACAACGAGGCAATTAGTTGTGATAATCACGGCCGGTGTGTCAGCTGCGCGCTCTTGTTTGTAATTTGCTAATGAAGGAATTGTAACTTTGATTAGGTTCAGTTTCATTTAGACCTTATTATATAAAGGAACATTTACGGCTGTAATGTGGGGCCTTAATTAAACTTCCTCATTACACAACAGGACTTGAATTCAAGCATTTGTTTTGGCCTATGTTGCTAGCCTGGAATAGGTTTTCATTAGCCCTGGAACTGGATATTAAATTACTTTATGTCGCGAGTGAAAAACACTGGAATTCACAAGTGACGTATTCTGCTGTTATATTTCCAAGGAGAATAAAAATAAAGAGTTCAACGCTGCACGGTGGCTTCGGGAGATGTCATCTTTTAGTTGAACGCCAATTGATTTAGCGTGCATTCTGCCCGAGAAAAAGCAACGCTGTGGGCAGGACGATGACTCTGCCTCTTAAGGACGCGGCTCAGGACCGACGGGCTCCTCGGGCTCCTCTGGCTTCTCTGCTCTGTCCTGCGGGCACCTGGACTCGATAGGTGCCGGCTGCCCCTAAAGAGGGTCGAGTCTTTCCGCAAATACAGTTAGATTATTTCATCCATGCACGTTTCGCCCGTTTGAGACATAAGAACGCAGCTTTAGCAGGGCTGGGCCGTTTTGGCGTGAAGCTGTGGGAGAGAGGAATGGGTTTAAATAGGGCCGTGTCTCAGGTAAGACCAGAGGAGGAAGTCCACCGGTTTCCTGGGAAGTTGGGGAACTGCTGCGAAGACCACACCTGCTCCGGCAGCGTAGCTGAGCCTGCTGGGGAGTGAGCTTCCTGCCTCCTTGCCCGCAGGCCGGTCACGCCTCTGCCCGGCGGAGGAGAGACTGGTCTGAACATAGTCACCAAGGCCATCATGCCTCTGTATAAGACACACGTTCAGATGCTGGGCCACAGATGCGTGCATTGGCATGGGGCGTCTTTTGGAGACATTCTCCTCCCGCCATATATTTTAAAACAAAACAACAGTAAACAAACAACTTTCCCCTTTGCAGGCGGGTGGCGTTTTCACTATAAAACTGTTTCTTTACAGGTCCATGCACGTAATTGTTTGTTCTTCCTTTGTGCACTTATTTATAACCTCTCTGCATAAGTGGTTGTAATGTGTAATTTTTATGCAGTTGATGTTATTTCAACTAGAATTATAAAAATTATTTAACTGTTTTTTTTTTCCATTAAATGAGCTGGTATCAGGACATTTACTTTTCAGAATATTAAAACTTAATAATAGACTGTTCCCTTAGTTCGTGTCTGTTGTCGATTTGGGTGGCAGTGCTAGCATGAGCCCCTCTGTGCGAACCAGGCAGGCCCCTGGTGTAATTGAAACCTTCACTCAATTTGTACCCTGCTCATCTGTGGAGGGGGCTGGCTTTACAGGCTGGATTTTCAATATGTGTGCAGATTGGAGTTGACCATCAAGCGTAAAATGAGTATTATCCAGTCCTTGGAAGCCTTTCGATTGTGAATGTTCAAAATAAGCTCGTTGAAATCTAAATCATGCTCTGATTTCCCGGTGACTCCTAGGCACGGCGAGCTGCCTGTCCCCCATCACCGCTGCACCCCCACCCCACGTGCAGCCGCAGGCCAGCGCCTTCCTGGGGTCCACACCTGGTCCAGCGAAGTCCCACCGTGGCAGGCTGTTCTGGGCCTCAGGTTCCTCATCTGTAAAATGGGGAGCTGGGTGATATCTGAACCCCTTGAAACACTTAGAAGGGAAGGGTCTACAGAGCATTTTTAAATTCTAGCAAAACTGGATTTTTAAATTAGCAATGTTCAGGGAACCCTCGTCAGAGGCTTTCCGCGCTCCGTGCGGATGGATGTGGGTTTATCGATGGCGGCGCCGATTCATCTCGAGTCCCTGTGTGTGCCGTGCTTCTGAAGGAGCGTGGATCGTTGGGCATAGGCTGCATCTCTGACCCTCCTGGCGTGATGACTGCAGCATGGAAAGGAGCTGAGAGGATCGTGGGGGTCGGAGCCGGACAGGGTACCACCTGCCCGGCATATTCTAGAAACTCCACAGACTTATCTGTTGACTAGATGAGCGATCAGATGAGTACTTACCATGTAAGTGCTTTCCACGCAGCCTCCCATTTAATCCTCAGCATCGCTGCAGTGGAAGGAAGCAACTGTGTCATCCTTGTTCTAAACAAGACCAGGGAGGGTGAGGGTTCCAGACCAGGCGGCTTGGGAGCGTCGGGGCCGGCGTTCGGACCAGGCCCCTTCGCCCCAGTGGTCTACTCTTCCCGCTGCTGTTGATGAAAAGCCTTCAGAAAGCTTAGGAAGCAAAGTTACGTGTTTTAAATGAGATATGTGAACCCTGACAAAGTATCTTACGACCGTGTAAAGAAACTTCTGAGACTGGTGCCTGCAGCAACCTGTTTCTCCGGGGATCACGCAGCCGTCCTCGGCTGCTCTCTGCATGGGAGGGGTCATTTCATTCCCACCCGGATGTTGTTGGCCACATCCGCGTCCTCCGCCTCTCTCACCCGCAGCAGAGGACTTTGTCTTAACACTCGGACCATGTTAGAGACCCGGGCTGCGTGATTGAAGGCCCACTCACTGGCCAACGGGCCCTTTGCCTAAAGGCAGAGGCGTCGTTTTAAAACCTCAGCGGCCTTCTTGGAGTTGGTAATGGCCGTGGTTTGGGGATTGTCCCCTGTTTGATCACTGCAGACGGCCCCCACCCACCACAGGAGTCTTTCGATGGGTGGCTTAGGACCCAGGCAAGGCGGTCTTCAACACTGCCTGCGGCCTAACTCGTGCTCTGACACACGCCAGTGGGTAATCTCGACCAGGTTGCTCTTCTTCTTCTCGCCCATTCACTGCGGGCACCGAGTCTGCTTCCCCCGCGTGGGAGCTAGCCGCATCAGGATGGTCAATGACTTTATCTTTCTTTTTCCCCCTAATTAAAGATCTCTCACCAGGACTATGACTCATTTCCTGTAACGTAACTTCATTTCTTGTGGACCCGGGTCCACCGCGCCTTTTTTGTCCTTTCTGGGGTCTTGGGGAGGAGATTGGTTCAGAGAGTCCTGTTTCTTTCTTTCTTTTTTTTTTTTTTTTTTTTACTAATAAGATAAGGTCTATTTGAATAAAAATTAAAAAGCAAAGCAAGAAAAATAAAAGCCAGAGGCCCGGCTCAGCGGCGAGTGGGCTTGTCACGTATTAATTTTTCATTGCTGTGGAGAGTTGTACATACATAATCACTTGATTGCAGTGGGAGTTAGGGAGCTCCTATGGTGTCATTTGCATAAATCTTGTTAAGTCAATGGCAGTTAATGAAGTACAAATGAGCCCGGAGAAGGTGACATGCAAATCGTGGGTGGCAGATGGGAGGTCTGTTTGGGGGACGGCAGCTGTGTGCTCTCCTTTCTTTCTTTCCTTTTAGCATTTTTAATCTCTATATTTGAGTGCAGATACACAGCCACTAGCCTGGGCCTCCCCCGCCTCGCGGACCCTGGGCCGGGCCGAGCCCTCTCCTCCTGCCCTGACGATCATGCTGCGGAACAGAGACCGTCCGGCCTCACCCTGCACTTGGTCTACGCTAGAGCATATCTGCATTTTTTAACTTTATCTTATCATGCCTGCACAACTGGAAATGTATTACTTTTACCTGATGGGGACAAACAGAGAAAGCCCCTGCTCACTAAGTCTTTTGCAACAGTGTGTTTTCTCAAAGGTTTCAGAGGGTAAAAGTAAAAAATGCCATCTCAGCTTTGCTGTGCTCGGGTTTGGGGGTCTCCTCTTCCCTCTTCTGACAGCCTGCTGTGTTTAGCTGTTATCCTCCACCGGCTGGTGTTGGACCACCGGGGGACGGCGCTGCCAGGGCTAGAGAGGACTGAGAAATACCGGAAGTGTCCGGGACTCGCTGTCCACGCCAGGCTGCAGCAGAGACCCTTCCCCGTCAGTGCAGACCCCTCGGAAGGGGCCCCCCGGGCCTGGCTCAGCTTTGACCAGGGTGCCCAGCGCCGGTGGTTTTGTGCTTAAGGATTAAAGTACGGTCGGCCTCAGAGCGACCTCTCAGAGATGCACGAGCAAAGCGCCGCCTCTGCCTACAACTTTGGAAGTTTCGCATTTGTTTATTTCATCCACTGGTTGATATTGTCAGAGGAACAAGTCTCTGTCCCCAGAGGCGTGAGCCTTCATGACAGCCCACGATGGTGACGTGCTGAGGGTCCCTCCCGTCTCACGAGCCACCCACTCCGTTCGGATCTCACTGCCCGGGTGCCGGCCGAGGCGCAGGTTCTCGGCTCTCGGGACTGCGAGGTGCCGTCGGGGACCTCAGGTCAGGCACACTTACTTTTGTGACTCCCAGTGGACGCAGCACAGGAGCAAAGTGTCTTCATATAAAACTTTTTCTTAAAGTCTTAATTTTGACCTTGAACCCAGATGTCACATGTGTGGTCGAGAGTCAACCAGCGAGAGCCGTTGTTTTTCGGCAGCCGTCTGAAGCCGCGGGAAGACCCCTCCCAAGCTGTCGCGGGAGGAGCCAGCTGCCCGCAGCATGCCTGTCACGCTCGCCATTGGACCGTGCGCTGGTTTTGAGGCAGTGCGGGTTTTGATTCTCATTTTGGTAGAAAGAGACGCTTGTCATCGAGCGGAAGGAACCTCTGGAGGTGATCCGCTGGCCCAGCCTGCTGCAGGCCGCTGACCTCTGCTGCCTGGTACCTGCGGTCGGTCGGCTCGAGGGCGTTCTGTGTGGCGTGGGCAGGAGGAGAGCAACTGATGCCGCTGCTTTAACGGCGCCCGAGGGTGGGACGCCGTCACAGCAAGGTGGTCGCCTGCTCAGCGTCGTGTGCCGCTTTCATCGGGGAAACAGATTTGAAGCTCCTGCTGAAACTTTGCAGAGATTGGGAGAGAAGGAAGCAATGGCCGTGCTCTTGCATGGAGAGAGAGGATTCTGCGGGTGGGCACCCCTCCCTGCTCCCTGTGCAGAGGTGCGACGGCGGCGTGTGTCCGTCCAGCCCGACCACACTGAGAAGACCGTGTTTGCGCATGTGGCAGACCAGCTCTGCCTGGGCACCGAGGGCCTGGTTAGTCCCCAGAAGCAGATAATTTACTGGCATGGACCCCGGCGCCCTGAAAGCTTATTTACCTCATTTGAGCGAACCACTAACTCCCTGAGAGTGTCGCATTCAGCCCGGTCCGGAGCAGACTCGGCCCAAAAGCAGCCCAGGATATCCGGATGCCTACGTGAGAATTTATAGTCCTGCATCTTTGAACGTGTAGGGCACTGTTGGCCGCGTAGGTGGGTGGCCGCACGTTCCATACAAAACACTCAAGATGGTTAATGAAGTGACTTTGGCCAAAATACAAAGTCCGTCCCTTAAATACAAATCTGGGAAGCAATTTAAAATACTACTCCCCTTGGTCTTGGTGATAGGAAGTAAGACATGCCGAGGTGCTCTATGCACTAAAATGCCACACCGACATCATGTTATTTCCGAGAATGGAAGTTGGTTTTAAGACTCAGTGAGTCCATCACCCAGGAGCTGGGATAATATCCAAGTGATTTGTTTCCGCAAAATACTTATTTTCTCTGAAAGTTCCACGATGATGTTGAAATCTGACTCCCTCGGAGCCTAGAAATAGAAACCAACATGCAAACAGAGGAAAGTTTCTGGAAGCTAATGTTAGCATGTATGGCCAGAATTTATTTTTGCCTTAATGAATCAATGAGATATTTATTTCTGGCATTATTTCTTATCAGACTTGCTTGGCTCGTAACAATTGGGGCTTATCCTTGTATGGCCATGCCGTGGGGGAAGGGGAGGCAGAAGGTGTCTGAGGTCCAGGCTGAGCTCCAATGTGGGCTGAAGACCCTGTCCCGTGACCTCTGAGGATGGTGGACAGGTGTCTAAGGGAGATGTGTTTGAAGGACCCTGGGAGCCCCGCAGCCAAGGAACGGTGTCTTCTCCTGGGCGAGGAAGGTGAGGGTGGGGACCCCGCAGCCAAGGAACGGTGTCTTCTCCTGGGCGAGGAGGGTGAGGGTGGGGAGGTGGCGTGGAAGCCATACCGCTGGACTCAGAAGTATGAATGGGCAGTCGCAGGAGAGGCTGGGAGCGGGGCCTCAGGGACAGGAAGGGGACCTGAAGGCTGGGGGTGTCCAACTGCCGAGGGCCCTGGCCGCGCTGCGGAGTGGTGTTGCTCTCCCTGCGTCAGTGGTGGGGAGATGGGCAGTGTCTTCCAGAAAGCAGTGGTGTGAGTTGGGAAGCTTGTGACCACGCGGAGCTTGGGCTCCAGGCCCCTGGAGCAGAGGCGCCCGCGGGCAGCGTCCCCGAGAGCCAGGCCGGCAGCCTGTTTTCCCTCCCTCTTCTCGCTCTGTCCCCGTAGGGTTTATAGCGGTGGGTACGTATGATCTGTCAGAGTACTGGTGGTGACCAGTGTTAAGTGACCACTTTCTGAGCACCAGGCACTGTGCTTGAGGTTTTTACTCCCGTCCTTTCTACCTGGGAGCCAGGATGGTCCCCAGTCACAGATGAGAAGAGGAAGGCTGGGAGGTGACGGGACATCGCACGGTGTGTTTGCCTGCTAGGGCCGCTGTGATAAAGTCCCACAGAGTGGGTGATGCAAACAACAGAAATAGACCTCTCTCGGTTCTGGAGGCGGGAGGTCCAAGATCGAGGTACCAGCCCATGTGATGTCTGGTGAGGGTTCTCTTCTGGCTGGTCGGCGGCCACCTTCTCACTGTGTCCTCACGTGGCCGTTTTTACTCTCTGCATACTCCTGGTGTCTCCCTCTTCCTAGAAGGACATCAGTCCTGTTGGATCAGAGCCCCACTTAGGACTTCGTTTAACCTTGTATCCCTCTGTGAAGACCCTATCTCCAAATATAGTCACAGTGAGGGTTAGGCTTCAGCCTGTGAATTTTGGGGGGACACAATTTCAGCCCCATAACACAGAGCTAGTTAATAGCAGAGCTGAGACAAGAAGTCAGGTCTGTGTGGCCCTGCAGGCCATCGGTGACGTTCTCTGCATCTGCTGTGGTCTTCTGTTTTAGGCCTTCCTGGTGTTACAAGGTAAGGCTACTTTATTCGTGTCCAACGTGTTTGAGAATCAAAAGAACCTATTTTAAGAGGCTGTATGTGCTAAATGGGAAACATTCAAGATTTGAAGTATCCTGATTTGAGGGTTTAGGGAAACCCTCCTAAGTTGCAATAAACTGCTATCATTTGAAACAAGACTGTTGCTGGGACAAATCCTTCTACAAAGCGCGTAGGTCCCACTCTACGTGATGCATTTCATAACTGTTAAGGCATTTCAGTCCTGTTCAGAGGAGACCTCCTTCAGGTTGGTTTTGAAAAGAAAACCAAAACGCCTTTCTCAAACAAAGGTAGCTCCTCAGGGCCATGGGCAAATGCCAGGTCTGCAGCTGGGGAAGACGAGGAAGAAGCATTTTCATTCAGCAGGTACCCAACAATTCCATCAACCGGGCCCCGGGTTACTATGATAATGGCCATAGTGCTGTGTGTTTATTATTTATCCTGAGTATAGATGATGATGCCCAGATAAACGCATACTTCCTTGCTGAAAGAAAGATACGGCAGGAGCTCAGAGACCCCATGTCCAACTCGTCAGGCCTTTCCCCTTAAAGATTAAGATCTCAACACGTGATGACTAGCTATAAATACTTACCATAGTCTTCACACGTTTGCAGATACTACATGGAAACACGGTAACCAAGACTCCTGAGCAAATCGTATGGTTACAGTCTCACTTCATTTTTGCAGTATTTAACAGTTTTCCCGATAGAAGACTCAGTTTCTCCTCATTTAAGAGCACAGACTTTGTAGAGTATGACGTCTTCCAGGCTGGGCTTTGGTCTTCGGGAATAGAGAGTTTGAAAGCAACTCGCCCTCCGGCAGGAAGAACCCTACTGGCTGTCACGGTTTCCTGTCTTGTTTGGAGCCAGCAGCAGTGGAACTCCCCGGGGCATTTGGTGTGGCTCTTGCACTGGACACTTTCTCCCAGAGGTGGTCGGGGAGCCCAGACCTGCCCGGCTCTGCGGTGCAGAGACCGAGGCTCCAGCCGCGATTGCTGCAGACTCTGTCCTCGTCACCCGTGCACCCTTCGTGAACGTGGTCTGCCTGTTGTCTGCCCCAGAAGCAGTAAAGAAAGAGGCATCTTAAGAAGCCTTCACAGTCCTCTTTTTATAGGCTCTTCAGGGAAGTCAGCAGACAGCGACATTTTTATCGGATAGTTTTGAGCAGCAAAAACACATTTTCCTTTCCTACATCTCACTGAGGGAATTTATTTTCAACTCACTAATGGCCAAGTTTTAAGACCAAAGACACTGTAGTCCCTTGGTACCAAAGCTGATGGCTATAATTAAATTAGTAGAAATTTGGTGAAATGTAAAATAGGCATAAGAGAGCCTGTTTGGAAAATATATTCACAATTAGACATTTTCTATAAAATGCCTAATATGATAGTTATGTTTGCAGACTGGTGAAAATGGAAAAATTAAAAAACACTATTAACATCTTAGGGCCATCCCTTATCTGGTCTTCCCAATACAATCAGACCTGTATCTTGTTATATTTACTTCCTAACATTTCCTTCTGCTTAAAAAGTCATTAAATTAACCAACTTACTGTGTGAGCTTTATAAAAAGAATGCTGGCATTATGTGCTGAGTGCTTGTTCATTCCATTAGATGATTTGGTAATAGGACTTCATTTAATTCTCTACCAATCTGAGATACAACTTATGCCCTTTTATGGAAGAAGAGTCTGAGGCTGAGGTGGGGGGTGGTTAAGTCACGAGGGCAATGTTACAGAGCTAGTAAGTGAAGGAGCTGGGATTCAAATCCAGGAGTCCTCCAGAGTATGTTCTAGAAGTCTTCCCTATTGCATTTTCCCCGATTCAATCTGTACTCACCATGACTGTCTTTGCTGTACAAGATTAGACATCAGGGACATGGTGCCGTCTCCTCGTGGGGTGCCAGGGGGGCATGTGTTCTATGTGGGGGCTGTCCCGGAGAGCCCTGCTGTCGGGCACCTGGGCAAAATGAAGTCCTTGAGCTTTGGTGTGCATCAGAGTCCCCTTGGGCCCAGAGGTTGACTGAATGCGTAAGTGTTGTCTCATGAAATTGCATTTCTGTGTTCCTAGTGGATGCTGTTTGCTGCGGTCTGGGAGCCTTGCTTTGAGATCCTCTTTCTAGGCACATGGGGTCGCTTGGGGCTTCTTCCCGTTCCTGTCTCAGGCACAGATGGCTCCTAACTTCGGTTGGTACTGGTCCCTTTAATCTGTGCTTGTCAAAAGCTTCCTGTCCTCAAGGCACAGGGGAAATGCCTTCGGTTCAGGAAAACCTACCTATGCCTGACAGATGATACGGTGCCTTCCCTCCTCCCTCCTCTGATGCCTTGTCTGGTCTTGGGGTCTTGCTCGTCTTCCCCGTTGCATAGACGTGTCCGTCCTTCATAGGTGTCCCCTTCCACGTGCTTCCTGATGGTGCACACGCTTAGATTGTGTCCTCTCTTCCCATGTGTGGACAGAGCAGAGAAGGTCAGTGAGACGCGGGGACGTAGGGAGGTAGGGGATGGTGATGATGATGGGTGTGGTAGTAGTAATTGGTGGACCAGGTTAATAGTGTGAAATATTTTTCTTCACTTAAACAAGTTTTATGTTTAAGAGAATATGCTATATTGGAGAAGTTGCACTCTGTATTAAGTTACATTTTAAGAAACAGTATAATTTTAAATTTAATAGTCTCTAAAGTTAACTGTTTCAGGTATATCAGGCACTATATTTAGGTTACACAAAAGGAGTCACTTTTTTTAATCTGTAAAGAATAAAACCTTTATCAATGACTCAAAATCATTTCAGAAAACTAGATTCTTCTAAAACTTCTCTACTTTTCAATATTCATATGAAAGAAATTTCATCTAAATGTCTTCATTATATGTGATTTTTGTTTACAAAGAATGCTTGTGTATTAAACCCACAAATTCTAATAGCACTGGACTGTTTTGTAATTGCCAAATTTTTCCTCCATTATTCGACCTGTATCAACCACAGTCTTTATGATTGTAATTAGCGCTAAAAACAAGAATATATTTATTGTCAAGAAATTCTGTAGAAAAAATTATTTCTATTTTTCATGTACAAATTAATTTTACACAAATAAATAAATATCAGACCAGCTACACAGAAATGCCAGTGGAGATGCGAGTAATACACAAAGAGATGATTGGAGATAAAGAAAAAATAAACCCAGGTGGACATCTGCCCTTCCTTTGCTCATATCTAAGGTAGTGGAAATTTAAGACAATGAGAAATCATTTTACACTAAGGTTTATCATGAACAGAGAATGATAAAATCCTTCTCTAAGAAAAGTTAGGAGAAACAGAGTTTTAGAAATGTACTGCTCTCGTACTGAAAATTGACCCAGTCCTCTTAAAGGATAATCTAGCAGGAATATGTAAAGGACATAAAAAAATTAGATTCTCTTTGTGCCAGTAATCTGTCTCCTAGAAATGTTTACCCAAGGGAATAATTCACTAGGAGAAAGAGAAAAAAAAAAAAAAACCTTAAGTGTAAAAAAATGTTCATCTGCTTGATTTATAGTACTAAAATCTCTGGGAGCTACAAATTTTCAGCAAGCAAGGAGTTAAATTAGTGATTACTAACTGAGTAGTATCAGGATGTACAGCTATTAAAACGGTCAATTTGAATACTCTCGAGAGATGTGAAAGTGTTTATAAAATAGTATGTGAACGCATAAAACCGTGTATTTATAATAGAACATGAAAATATGAGTACATTTGGTTTAAGATTGGATAAATAGGAATACAAACAAGTGAATTGGGATAGGATTACAGGAGAACTTTAAAAATTTTAACTTTTTGTTTTGAAATAACTTTAGACTTGAAGGAAAGTTGCAAAAAATAACAGAGAGAGTCCCCATGTACCCTTTCCCCGGCTATCTCTAATGTGAACATTTTTACCTAACAGTAGAACAGTTATCAAAACTAGGCGATTAATATTGGTGTCCTGCTAGTAACTAAACTGCAGGCCTTAAATTCAGATTTCCCCAGTTTTTTCCTAATGCTCTTTTTCCTCTCGAGGTCCAACCCAGGGTCCGTCCTTTCATTTCATGGCTTTGTTTACTCTGTCACCTCTGCTCTGAGACAGTTCCTTGGTCTCTCTTACCTTTCATGAGCTTGATATTATTTTAGGAATATTGGTAAGTTATTGTGTAGAAAGGCCTTCAATTTGGATCATCTGATGCTTTCTCCTGAGTAGACTGAGGTTGTGCGTTTCTGGCAGAAACACACAGACGCATTGTGCCCTTGGCACTCTCAGCCGGAGCCTGGTGATGCCCACCTGTCTTACCGTTGGTGGCTCAGCCTTGGTTATCCGGTTAAGGTGAAGTCTTCCGGATTTTTCCCTTGAGTTATTATTTTCCCTTTGATGAAGATAGGGATGAATATCTTGGGGGAGATATTTTGAGACTATGCTGATATTCTGTAAATCATCTTTAATGATATAAATTTATTCTATAATAAGTAGGCTTAAAAAATGGAAATGATTTCCTTCTGATAAATGTGCGTAGTCTTCAATGAAATGCCCTGGGTAGCCTACGTGTGCATGCACGCATGTGCATGTTTGTGTTTGTTTTGAATTGAGAAGAGCTTATTTTCCCGTCTTCTGTGCTGGGTAAATAGAAGTCTCCATATCATGAAAGGCCCCTTTGATCAAGGGAATGTCAAGAGTGGTTGTTATACATAAACTAGTATTTTTAAGCATTGATCAAGTAATGTATGCAACTCAAAACGATTTCAGAGCCTGACTGTCCCAATGTTATTTTTTCTTGTTTCATTGATCTCTCAGAGAATAAAAAAAATATATGTATGGATATATACATGTATATTTATGTAATATACATGTACTCCTAATTCTGTAGATAAACCATAAGATTTATTTTTCCCCGTGGTCTTCCCATGTTGGACCAAGTAACCGAATGCTCTCCTCTTGTGTTCATGCTAGAATTATGGTGTATTTAGCGCAACAAGTGTGTCATTTTTAAAGCTGGAAGGGGTCCTCAGTTGATTCACAGGGAACTTAGTTCCAGGAAAGTGGAAGAACTTGCCAAAGGTCCTCACTGGGTGGCAGGATCCAGAGCCCATCCTTTCAGTAGCGCATCCCAATGTTCTGTAACTTCTCGGGCATTTTCTTCTTCCTTGTGCACCTTAAAAATAAAAATAAGAAATAATGTTAGTTTATTGTTTCCACCCAGATATTTTAATTGCGTTGTGACTGGTCAGTTTTTTTCTAAGTTGAATCTTTGAACTTCATACTATTTTATCTGGTTTTTAAAAACGAGGAAGGGAATAATAAGAAGCATTACGTTTGAGAGGATCTGGTTCCTAAGAGTGGACACAGCTGTCCTTTGTGTGTGTATTTATCTGGGCAGCCTCCCTGATCTGCCAGCAGCCTGTGAGGCTGGGTGGCATCATTCGTTACATTTTACAGATGAGAAAGCTGAGGCTCCCCTTGCATGATGTCATGGCGTCTGGAGGAGGCAAAGATGAGATTCAAACCCAGGTTTACTTGTTCCCAAAACCTGTCGTGTACACATTGAAGGGTCTTATCTACTGCTGAGCTCTGAGTTTGACTTAAAATATATCAATATTTTAAAGATATATTAAAAATTCAGGCACGCGACAACACCCAGAGACTGCTGCAGAAACCTTTTCTGAATAGCACCAGTGCTGAGGGGTCTTCGGTTGGTGGCATCCGTGTTCCACGGTACAGCTAGACCTTCTGCAAGATCTCCTTCCCCTTAATGCAGAAATCCTCTAAGTGTGTCTCGACAGCAGTTGTTTGTAATTGGAGTATCTGGAATTCACTGTGGTTTTAATTAGTTGATTACTAGTTCTTTAAAATGTACTGTACTCACTGAGGGTCTTGCAAATTGGTAACTCGTAGCTACCAGTATAATTAAATATTTCAGAGCACTTGGCTACAGTAGCATTGAACTGTGAAAAAATAATGTTGTATAGCCAATCAAAAAGAGATACTTGTAAACTCATTTACAGCGTCAGTGTGTGTTAGGACCATCATAGAGATGCTTATTGCAGGAGAAATTAAAGATACAATTTTGTGCTAAGAGGCAATATAGAAATTAGTTCCTGAATTACTTGTTAATTGATTTGGTAATTCCCTGGGGTCTGCATGCTCTTTTTTCCCCCTTTTTGTTGTTGCATTCAGTTAACAGTGACTATTCCCAGAGCAATAAAAATATTTTCCACACTTAGATTGGATGTGTCCTCACATCAGACTGCCCACATTCATATTTGTGGCACCAGAAAGTACCTGCCTTAAATACAGCTGTTCTTCTCAGCATATTGTTGTTTTATGTACACCCATCAAGGTAACCGGTGCATTCATGGGATCGGATAATTTCAGCAAAAGGAAAGAATATTTTTATGTCTCATGTTTACAAGCACTTTCCCGATTTTTTCTTTTTCTAATGGAAACCCTCCTTTTTATCAACAATGGAGGAGATTCAGTAGACTTGATTTATGGAAGTCTTTTCTTATTGTTTGCAATTCAGCAAGAATAACCATGCAAAAGACCATTTGTAGAAAAGTGCAAATTGCTACTGGAAATGATATTGGAAGAAAATGAGACCTGTTTCTCCTCGTTGAAATTGAGTGTGGATTAGAGAAGCCACAGCGAGCCACAGGCTGGTCCCAGAGAGCCCCCGGGCCTGGCCTGCCGGCCTTGCTGCCCTCTCCCCTCTCCTTCCTGCCTGGTGGCCGAGGGGAAGTGACCCTGGAGTCTATGCGCACCTTGGTGCTGCGTATGCGAGGGACAGAAACTGTTAGCCTTCTGAACTTTTGAAGGAAGATCAAACTACCCTTTGGACAGCCTAGTGGCCTTGATTCCATTTTAAGGAAGACATTTCTAATATCTTGTTGGCTGTGCTTGTGGCCTGAAAAGCAACATGAAAGACTTTTTGAAAATGGTCATCACGTCAATTTTACGCCGGCCTGTTATTTTTTTCTACTGGCCTCCCCGTGATCACTTCCATGTGTAAAATCATTGTGTTTTGGGTTAATTAAGGCACTCGATGTGCATTATTTCAGTGTCCACTTTTAAAAATAGATGGTGATCTGTTATGTCCAGAAAATGTATTTAGCAATGTCTATTAAAAAGTATAAGGTTATGGCTAGAATGAATTCTTTATAAATGTGACACAATCATCCATTTGTGTATCGAGTAAATATCAGATATTCAGCACCCAGGAATGGAGGGGTGCTCATTATGCGGAGAGGGCACTGTGGCCTTTGGTGAGCGCGCTGTGGCCGGGTGTTGGCTTGGCACACAGAGAAGGGATGTGCCGTGGCTGGCAGAGGTTGGTGGCGCTTTATTCCAGACAGATTCCTCTCAGCTGCCTCCAAATGGGGTTGCTTAGTTTTCTCCCTTAACCTGGGTTATTAAGAGCCCGTGAGGCCCGGCCTCTGCCGGCTCAGGCAGGCTGCTTGGGCAGGTGCCGTGTCCGACCAGGTGAAGGAAGGTAAGCGTCGCCTCACCGTGCATTCTGTTTTTATTATTCCGCTGCTCCACGTCCTCGTATCTTTTTAAAATGTCTTTTTCATGGAACTAGCTGTCCCGAAAGTTACTTCACAGAGTTCCTATGGAGGGCCCTTTCTTCGTCACTGTCCCCTACCGAAGGACTCCAAAAGATCAAAATGTAGCCGAACAACCCCAAAAGCAATGGTTTTATAACCCTCCCCCACCCAGTTTCAGTAAGCCTGATTACGTTAGGTCAGCGCTCCTTCAGTTTTCAGGTGACATGGGTGGTGGGTCCCCTTCTCGGGGACTTCACACCAGACCTAACCCTAAGGGGGCCGGGGACGGGGTCCTCCAACGCTGGGCGGTTTTGTAGTCCGGGCTTACGCTTCTCCGCAACTTCCAGGGGAGAGGAAATACATCCCCTTTCAAGATTCGAAGGACACGGCTGTAAACATCTATTTCAAAAATATGTGTGACTGTTCCTTTCTCCTCCATAAACATAGTTTGTGTTTGAACACCCTTTTTGCCATTTATCAGTTAAGTTGCTGATCGTTTTTCTCTGAACGTTTGAGTGGAGCTGGGTCTCCGAGACTCCTCGCTCAGGCTGTGGTTTCGGGCTTGGAGCGCAGGGCACGTGTCCTGCCCCCACGGCCGAGGGGCTTGCAGCAGGAGGTGAGGTCTGCCATTGGAGCTCCAAGGTGATGGATATTTCTACTTGGTATTTCTCATGATATTTCTGCACTTTAATGACTATTTCCACTAATACTCGTACTAATAATTTTTAATGGTTCACATTGAGTAGGTGACATTTTGATACATTAATGAGCCTTATCAATGACTTTTAAAAGTTCTTTCGTGTGCCAGATACTTTGCCGCAGCGCCCCAAAGGAAGGGGAGAGGGTGTGGCTGTGGCCATCATCCCTCCCTGGCTCTGTCTCGGAGCATCCGTCACGGGTGTCATTCCAGAGAGGAACGTCCACGGCTGAATCATGTCACAGGCGTCGAATGACACTGCCAGGGTTTGCCGTGGAGGTTTCCCTTAAAATGGTTTGCCTGCACTGAAAATCTGTCAGAATATCTGAGAAATGTGAGCCTGGCAGATGGAAGGGTGTTTTCAGTGGTGGCCGCATCTCGCACTGGGATGCAGAGGACATTGCTAGCCTGGCTGGGGAGAGACTGTGAAGGGAGAGCCGGAGGGAGGCTGCCCCGGCCGGTTGGAAACGCTGCCTCCTGGACTGCAAGCTGGCAGGGCTCTGTGGGCAAATGCAGAAAGGATGTGGATTTCGACAGCATTACAACAAGTATCCCCAAGACGGATCAGAGTGGATCGAGATCCTGAGTTTTGGTTTCTTAGAGACAGGTGTTTTCTGGGTTATTCTCAGGTTTCTGGGAAATAGCGGCCTTAATTCAGGTATCTTTCTCAGGTACAGGAATTGATAGGAGAGGACGCATTTTGAAAACAGTGAAATAAATGCTAATAATTGATGCTGCGTTACTGTGTGCCGGGCCCGGGGCTGATCCCCTGTGGTGTCGGCCCGCTGACTTGGAAGCACCACAAGGTCAGGATTTGTCTTTTATTTTTTTTTATCTTTTTGGCTGCAGGTATATCCCAAGCCCCTAGAGCAGCTGTTACTAAGTATTGTTAAAATGAAAAACCTCAATTCTTAGAACTACCTTAGGAGGGACAATAGTGTGATCCCCATTTGACTGACAGAATGAATGCTCAGAGAAGTTGAGCCACTCATTCAGGGTCACACAGCCTGGAATGGTGAAGCTGACACTTAAGCGTCACGTGGGACTGCCCGAGAGTCACATTTGCTCTGGGAAAATAGCAGAAAATACCTGGGGAGGTGTTGCAAGTGGAGTCTGTGTCTTAAATGATAAACTTCTGGAATTGGAAACCTAGACAATAGTCTAGAGTAGAATTTAGGCACAAATTTACTTTGAGGTCATAGTGTCCTAAGAGTGGAAGGTCAAGGAGAAAATTCCAGAAGCTTTCACTTACCCAGCTTTTCTCAAGTATATTCCAAGACTGTCAGGAGGTCCACACATGACTCGAGTGTCACTTGGTGTCCCTGGCCGAGGATGTGCTGGGCCACACAAAGATAACAGGTGACTTTTTGCAGGACTCGTGGGATCTTTTGCATCCTAACGTGCGGTGGAACCTCCAAGAAAGGACAGAGCTCGTGTTCGCTTTCACGAGACACATCTCTCAGACACTCAGTTTGGAGGATCAGGTGGTGTTGTCTTAAGCTGCAGTTTCATGGCCTGCTGGGGAGGTCAGTCTAAGGCAGATGCCTCCAGTTTGTTCCCTGTAGTCGTTCAACATCTGGGCCACTCGTGCATCGTCTGTCCTGCCACGGGGCTGGACGCAGAGCTGGCCGTCCTTGGCTGACATTGTCCGTGGGCCTTGCAAGGCCCTCGCTCTGCGTCCCGCCTGCCCCCGCCTTGCTGTTGGTGACGGGGGACATTGCATTCTCTGGAGAGAGCGAGCTGGACCGCTGTGGCCTCGGTCAGGATTTCAGCTTATGGATCAGGGATTCATTTCTCCATGTCTGTTATACGAGGGTGGCACTGGCGGTCTGCCACCCAGATTTCCAGGGGCAGAAGCAATTTCCCAGTGGAGATACTGTGGTTGTGTTGACCAAGTTCTAACTTTAATAAGAACTTTGAGACCTTGTGAGCAAGAAAGGGCACAGCGTTTGACTTGTGAGTTAATGCCGGCCACATACATGCAGAGTTGCTCCTGGAGAATGCATGCATATTCCAGGTGAAGCCGGTTTGGGAGTTGTTCCCCACTTCTGAGACATTAATCATGATTTTAGCTTATTATATATTGTGAAGAGGGTTTTTTTTAATGTTGATGATAAATGCTTTTTAATCTTTTTAGACTCTCTGTATATTTCCACATGTTTTTCTTTGTGGGAAATCCTTCAAACTGCATGATGGTTTGTTCTCTTAGCATGACGGTGAGTCCGTCCTTGCATTGCAGGGTGGCCACTTTGCGCCGGGCCGTGTGGCAGACACACGTGGACAGGAGGCTCCTTGGCCCCTCTGAGCTTGCCGTGCAGCGGGCGGTAATGATGTGCTGAGAGCCAGACACACGTGGGTGGGGGGGAGGGGAGGCGCCACGTGTCCCCTCGGGGACAGAGAGGGCAGCGTGAAGAATTGGCCGAAGAGAACGGGTGGGGCTTGGCCGGGGCAGAAGGAGCCTCAGGAAGTGACAAGCAGTTTGTGGGGACAGGCACATCTGGACTTGAAGGGCAGGAAGAAAGATCAGGGCCTGTGCTTAGGACAGTGTCATGCAGAGCTTCGGCGGCCGGCGGAGTGGTGCCCATTTTTGAAGACATTGTTCGGGGCCAAGGCCATAATTTGCAGTGCGGGGCCACTGTGACCCGAGCCGGGGAGGCCCACAGAAGATGTGGACAGGGGAGGGCTCCATGCCGTAAGGTTTCTCCATGGCACGCGGTGGACTAGACCAGACTACAGTAGCCATTTGGGTGCCCGTGGTGGATTGGTTTGCTTAGTAAATTAGTTGTATTTAAAAAGTCTGTTAATCATTTAACAGATTGATTTTTCTTTGCACTTCGGTAATCTCAGCGAGGAAGCACATGCTGTTGGTTACCAGTGAGTTGCCTTTCCTCAAAGCAAGGCCGGCCAGCAAGTTTTCTGATTGCAAGCACTTTGAAGCAGTCTGTGCCATTCATTGTTTTTCTTTCAAAGTATTTATTTTATTAAAGATCCGATAATTCAGAAAGCCACTGGTGAAGTGTCCTTTGCTCAGGTTCACGCACGTCGGGGAGTTGTCCAGTTCGGAGGTGCTGCGTGCTGGCAGCTCTCTGTGCGATGCTTTGGGGGCTCAGGGGGCTCAGAATTCATTTCTTGACAGCAGTGACATTGGGAGGAGGGGGGAGGGGCGTCTAGGTTCCGGGGGAGCCCGGACAGGTGTGCTGCCCCCGTCACTAGCAGGGGCTCCCAAATGTACCTCACCGCACGTTGGAAAAGCCATTTACAAAACATTTCTTCCTTCAAATGTTTTAATCACTTTACTTCTGTCGGAGGGTTTTGGAGCCCCTTGCTCTCAGGTGCACCTCTCAGCGAGTCTGGTGGTCGCTCCAAGCAGAGAGGTCATGAGCTGGTGAGTTGTCTGCAGCTAAATCCCAGGGGACTGGGCGAGGGGACTCCTGACAAGAACACCGATGGGTTCTGTGTCCTCACCTGCCTGTCCCAGTAGGGGAGTCCCAGGAAGCACCTCCGCCAGGCTGGCCTTTCCTAGGTTTATGGGATGTCCTGTACGTGGCGCAAGATTGTGCCCAG
>VBSM01003186.1:3879140-3903225 GCA_008086735.1 Cheirogaleus medius
ACAGTCCCTAGTTTACATTAGGGCTCACGCCTGGTGTTGCACGTTCTGTGAGTTCGGACAAATGTGCAATCACATGCATCCACCGTTACGGTGTCATACAGAGTCTCTGCCCTAAAATTTCATGTGCTGCACCTGTTCCTCCCGCCCTCCCTGCTCCTTAACCCCTGGCGACCACTGACCTTCTTATTGTCTCCATAGTTTGTCTTTTCCAGGATGTCGTGTAGTTGGCATCATACGGTGAGTAGCCTTTTCAGATTGGCTGCTTTTGCTTAGCAACATGAGTTTAAAGTCCCTCCACGTCTTTTCATGGCTTGATAGCCAATTTGTTTTTAGTGGTGAACAATATTCCACTGTCTGGATATACCACAGTTTATTTATCTATCCACCTACTCAAGGACATCTTGGGTGCTTCCAAGTTTGGGCGATTATGATTAAAGCTGCTGTAAATACACGCCTGTGGGTAGATTTTTGTGTGGACCTAAGTGTTCAACTGATTTGTGTAAATACAGAGGATCATGGTGGCTAGGTTGTATGGAAAGAATAATCTTCGTTTTGCAAGAAGCTGCCAAGCTTTTCATTCCCCAGCAGTGCATGAGGTTTCCTGTGGTTCTGCGTCTTTGCTGGCATTTGGTGATGTCAGTGTTAGATTGGGCCATTCTGATACATGTGTAGAGGTGTCTTCTTATTTTAGTTTGCAGTTACTTAATGGCATGAAATGCTGAACATCTTTTCATGTGCTTACTTGCCATCTGTATATCTTCTCTGGCGAGATTTCTGTTCATATCTTCAGCTCGTTTTTTAATGGAGTTGTTTATTTTCTTGTTGTTGATTTTAAGGGTACTTTGTATGTTTTGGATACTGTTCCCTGCTCCTTTACCAGATATGTGTGTTGCAAATATTTTCTCTTGATCTGTGGTTTGTCTTCTCGTGTTCTCGATCACTCTTCTTTTTACTTCTGACAATTTCTCTTCTTAAGTGTTCTGCACCGTATTTATTGGTGTGCTGTTTAATTTTGATCTTAGGCTTGTTGGATTTTGCCTTTCAGTAGCATTTTCTTTACGTTTTGGTAGAATTACTTTCATCCAAATATTTCTGTACTGCGCTCACCTTTTGAGTGAATATGTCCTCAAAATCATCAACTTTTCGATGAAATAATTGCTCAGGAGCATACACATTTCTTAAAAGCACTTTTTTACATTGTATTACATTTAGGACAGGGCCGGGCACAGTGGCTCACACCTGTAATCCCAGAACTTTGGGAGGCTGAGGCAGGAGGATTGCTTGAGCCCAGGAGTTTGCGGTTACAGTGAGCTATGAAGACACCACTGCACCCCAGCCTGGGGGATGGAGCGAGACTCTGTCTCTTTTAAAAGAAAGAAATAAATAAAATTTAGAATGGTTGACACATTTTATAAGTCATATGTTATAGACATTCTGAGCTTAATTCTAGTTAATCAGCATTCTGAATATGTGAAGTTGTTATGAATAATAATTCTCCCGGTCCCGTGTCAGTGCTAATAACATCTGCAATTCACAGCTAGGGGAGTCATCACGTGTTGGCTTCTGTGTTTATTGGCTGAAGTGACCGCGTGCAAAGCCAGCCTTGGGGAGGCAGGAGTGAGGGGGGATGTTCTCCCCACAGATAAGAAGGCAGGTGGGCAGCCGGCACACACATCCCAGGATCAATACGGGGGTGGGGGTAGACCGGGTTGCCAGGAGGCTGCCACCTCAAGGCAGTAAGCGCCCTCTTCTCCTGGCACTGGCCCAGGGTCGAGACTTTGGGCTCTGAGGCCATGTCACATCTGGCTGCCAAGGTATGAACCTCATGGCAGGAAGCAAGTCCTGACTGCTGACGGGCTGGGAAAGGTGGCGGGAGAGACAAGCAAGCCAGAGAGTGGTTGGCTGTGCAGGCAGGGGTGGAGGGGTGCTGGCAGGACCCGAGGGTGCCGGCAGTAGCGTGCCGTTGGGTGCAGGGACTGTCCCTTGGAGCAGTTGGAGCAGGCTGCATGCATGGCAAGGGCAGGGCAGAGGCTCACCTGAGGGTGCGAGAGGAACCACAGGTGGCTGGAATGGGCGGGAAGGAAGAGGCTGGGCAAGAGTGTTTTAGAAACTTAGAAAAAGTAATGCCTGCTCATTGTAGCCAAATTAGAAAACATTCATGGACAAAAATGTAAAAGTCACCCCCATCATGCCATTGCTCTAAGCGGTCACCCCCATTTTTGGAAAATATTTTATCTGGAACGTCAGTTTTTGGGGTACCATCTGCCGGAGTCCATTTTTACCAGTTATTCACTTAGCGGATTATTATAAAGGAAGTCCCCAAGAGAGGATAGGAAAATGCCATTTAAATAAAAGGTCACCCAAGAATGAGGCTCTGACATCAGGCAGCCAGAGAGAAGCCTCCTGTGACAGAAAGGCTGGCTTTCTGGGGACCTGTGAGGACGGACGGCCAGGCCTTGCTGCAAGCCCTGGGGGCCGCGGCTCCTGGCCATGGAGAGAGCCCGTCTTAACCCCGCTGAGCAAGCTGGGCAGACTCAACTTGGAAAACTGTAAGAGTCATTTATGTAGCCTCACAAGAGCATTTGATTCCTAAGTTGAACACTAACGACCTTCAGAAACTGGAGCAGAAAGAGCCTCGCAAAGCCTTGGTGACACCTCCCCGACTGCACCCCTCCCTCCCGCGCACGCCTGCTGTGCCCCTGCCTGGGCAGACGCAGTTCCCACGCTGAGGTCAAAGGTCGCTTTCAGTAAACGCCAGCTGGATCCTTTCACCACCTAGCTCAGACTCTTCAGTGGCTGCCCACTGCCTGCAGGAGAATGTCCAACGCCTTTGGCAGGCACTGGGCCCTCCACGGGCCAGCCCTGGTCTGGTGTCAGACAACCGCCCAGAGCTCCCGGCCACCCCAGGGCGTTTCTCGGTTTTCAAACACTGGGTTCCGGTGCCTCCACACCTTCCACAGAGAGGTCCTTCAGCTTCCAGCATGTTCCTTCCTTTGTCCGCCTCTCATCTGTCCTGTAAACTTCTCATCCTTTCAGATGCTGCTCATGCAAGCCCCTCCCAGTCATCCGAGTCGTGGGTGGCCTCCCGCACCTGCCCAGCGTGGTCTCTAGGCTTTGTCCAGCCCTTTGCTAAGTTACTCGGCGCCTTGCATGGACTTCTCAGGGAGGAGAAGCTCACGTCTGCCCCTCTCCACGGACAGTGAGCTCCCGGGATCTCCGGGTCTTTGACATTTCATTTCACTCTGTGCTGGGAACGTCGAAACAAGATCACATCTCCATTACAGAAAGTTGCATCCTGTTAAACGTTGTCAGTGGGGTTTACTAATCAGTATGTATAGAAAATTAAGGTAGAAAGTAATGACTTTGACACCGCTTCTCAGTGAGACGAAGGAGGCGGCTGAGAACAGCCGGCCAGAGGCTGGAGAGGCTGGGCTGTCGCTGTGATTATTAATACATAGTAAAGACGTTTTGGGGATTCCGCCATATTTTGTATGGTTGCCAACAAAATGTTGACAGTTGTATTGTGGTTAATAAATTCATTTAGATTTATAAGCATTGTTTACAGAACCTGTTCGCCTGCTGAAACCCTAACAGCATCTGTTCCTTCTTACTAATTAACTGCTAATTACGAACGAGCTTTGTGTGTTTGTCAGTATAACTGGCTCATGCATTTTGTAAGGAACATTAACAAATTGATTTACATAGTGGCAAAGCAATCAGAAGAGTAAACTGAACAGCACGCATCTTGAGCCCTTTAGCCGGTTTTTGAATGAAGCAAACTTTTGATGCTGTAAATATTGTCACAGATCTTCCGGTACCTCGATTCCTTGGTGAAGGTACAGCAATCAAAAGCAATACCGAAGGAGCAGTAGTCAAATTAGAGCGATGCAGCAGGTGGCCAGGAGCGCTGGCGATGGCAACCTTCGGATTCCTTGGGGGGTTGACAGAGGAGAAAGATCCCAGAGAAATGGTCCCCTGGGAAATGCGCCGGTCCCTGTGGGAATCTTGCTGATTTCTTAAAAACTTCATTCTTGAAAGAGATCATTCCACCAGTGCCTGGGATTGCTTACATTTGGGTTTGCATTATAATCCCAAAGTAAATGTTTCAGCCAGGGGGCTGCTAGGTGCTTGGCCAGAGCTTTGAAATCTGGTGTCCATCATACTTTTTATCTCCTCTCGTGTTCTCAGATTTCAGACTATGTTGATATGTATCATACTTTCAAGTGCAGGTCTTTAAAATGGACCAGTTTAGATGGGCAATTCCAAAAGTCAGTGCTCAAGACTCTGCAGGGAGGAGGAGGCGGCAAGTCCCTGCCTGGCTGGACCTGTGTGTGCCCCTAACAGCCCCAAAGAGTCCGGCCCCTCAGGGTGTTTTCTAAAGCTGCCTGTTTGGCTAGAGCTAAGGGACAGAGAAGTTAACCGAGGCGAGAGAGACTGGAGCACACAGAGAAGGAAGAAACATGTCGCACTGCTACACGTTTATATCCATGGTAACGGTGCAAATATTTCTGAACGCCAGTGTACAACTGGAGATCACGACCCAGGCAAGTGGATGGGTGGTTCAAGGGTCTTGATGGCTCAGGTTCAATACGGGTAACAGCGGTTATGTTAAACAGAGTACTGCCAAGTGTTTACTGAGGTGCAGGGCTTACGATGATGGACCCAAGCACACAATGCTGGCCTTGACAACCGTGTGTGGGTGGAAAGGGCTGCTGGTTACAAAACCCTGAGCTTTGGAATGAGACCCTACTTACCAGCTGTGACCTTGCACAAACCCCCAACCTCTCAGGGCCTCAGTTAGTTCATCTGTAGAGTAAGAACTATAGAACAACCCTCTTCTCCAGGACGGTTGGGTGGATTAATAAGATACTAGGTAACATCTGCGAAGCAGGTGCACATAATACCAGCTCAGTAAATGCAGTTACTGTTACCGTCATGTCTGTATTCCTGTGACAGTAGCCACATGCGAACACTGTATATTGAACTTTCGATCACAGAACCCCATGTGGGAGGAGAGTCTCCTCATCAATGAATGTATTAGTCTTAATTCAAGATAAATGTAAAAAAATTAAGCAAGCTTAACAAATAGTGTAGACGGGGAGGGCAGGCATAAATAGAACGTTAGGAGGAAATGTCAGTTATTTTACAAAGCTGTATGTTTGTTTAACACGTTTAACTGACAGATGCGCCATCTGATGAGTGTAATTAAATGGGACTGTTGATGAAGAACAGGCTGACATTGGTGAATATTTACTTTTAAAATAATTTTGGTGAAAAAAAAAATTATTTCCTGTAACATTTCATATGGTAGGAAGAAGAGCAAGAACCATGCTGTCTGAAGTATTTATTCTTCCTTGGAATTTGTCCTGGTAGTAAGTATTTGGAAAATTTAATGAATTCATAATAGTTTGTCCCAAAATATCAAGAAATGATTAAGTTTACTACAATTTGTGTCAGCTAACATTTGCTGACTGACGGAGCCACCATCGCCAGTTACAAAAAAGTTGATTTGAATGAGATACAGTCTATACCCCAGGAACTCACAGCCCAGCAGAAAATGAAACATGTCTCAGTAACTCTAGGAGGTGTATACTGGGCAGCGTCGGGGAGCCCAGAACACTCCAGTTCCGTGTATTTTGTCCTCTGTCCCCAGCTTTCGATTGTTTTCCGTAGGTGGCATTTAGTAAACAGGAAGAGTTTTTCTTGGACCCTAACTGCTTAAAGATGTAAAAGATACATAAATAAATAAATAAAATTAGAAGTGAATATAATTTTTTGGACTTGTAATAAAAATCCAGTTTCTAAGACTTTGTGGTTATTTTGCCACTAGGGAATTTAAGTTTGAAACATAAAGCCCTTCCTTAAGCCAACTCAGATGAATGTAGGGTTTATTTAGAGATGAACCATTGGTTCATCAGTATTTGGTGTTTCAGTATTTGGCAAATCAAACACATGGCGTATTTAATGAGAACGGAGGTCTAGCTATCCGAAGACGTGCCCCTGGGACTTCTCCCCGCAGGGACCTGAGTCTCCATTTAGTATGAAGCAATCTTTTATGGAAAAAACTTAACAGCAGTAGAATGAATTTGAAATAAAACATTTGAGAACACAAGGCGGTGCTTTTCCGTTTAAATATTGCAAAAGCCTTTGGACCAGTGGTTTCCAGCCTCGGGTGATACCCATGTGCACATGCATGTGTGTGCACACGTAAAGATACACGCTCCATCCATGGAGGGTCAGGTTCAGATCCATTTGGCCTGGGCGGGGTCTGGGCACCTGTTTAGGTGTTTGTCAGTCAGAGGTGTTCCTTGGAATCACCTGCAGTGCTTAAAAAAGCAAAACCGAAACGTAGGGCAGCCCCCAGGCCCTCCCGGGTGGGGCAGGTTTGTCTAGAAACCGGTTCCCCAGCGAGTCCAGCTCCAAGCCACGCCGTTAAGAGCCATGACTTTGGGGGAACATTAGACAAGTGTTGGGAGGCTGCTGTCGCTTCCCATCTGGGAGTCAGAGGGAAGAAAGGCATATTCGTATTTTCATACATGAGATAGTTCCTTATTTGCAGATTATTATCATTTGAAAGACATTTTTGTAGCTTGATTTCCACTCAGAAATAGATGTCACCAACCCAGGGTGGGAGAAACTTATAAAGAATTATGAACTTCTTTTAAAATGAGAAAGTCAATGAAGGGAGGCGGCATACCCAGAAAAGGGGAAAATTAAAATCTGAAATAATTTATGAGCAAAATAATTTTCTAGCTAACAGTATATTAGCTGTTTACTCAAAACATTGGAGAGGAATGTTTGTAATTGGGTCACACTGTGATCTTTGGGGGGGTCACTGTCTCCCTGCAGCCCACCGTTTCCGTTTCTCCCTTCCTGGACTTGGGGTCAGGCACCCACCAGGCGATTCCCCATGGGGGTCACACACCTGTCTCTATGACAGCATGTCACTCTCTAGTGGCAGCTGTTCTGGTGGCTTCAGCCATTGTGATGGCCATTTAAGAGGCGGCTTAGAGACATGGCCCAGTGACAGTTATGTGAGAGAGAGAACATGCCGCTGTTCCTTTCCCGTATTTTCACCGTTGCCCAGAAGGAACCGGAAACGCTCCTCTCTTCCAGCTCCTCTCCCAGCCCCCTGTTCCAAGTCCTCCCTGCAGAGCCGTGCACTGTGGTGGGTCAGACCTCAGCAGTTGTTGGGCCCTGTCGTCTTAGTCACATTCAGACACGATGCTTCAGAGCTGTCCTCTGGCTGGTCAGAGGCAGGAACCGGTTGGAGGAGGAGATCAGGAGAGCAGCCACCCAGGGGGAGCCTTCGAGGCTCTCGAAGACGGCGGCTGCAGGAACGGGGAGAAGAAGGCATATGTGGGAAGTTTCAAGCACGTAGAGGGGACAGGACTGATGGACGGTTGAGGGTGAGGGAGGAGGAAGGTGGAACAGCTGTGGTTTGGGGATGGTCAGCTTCACGGAGATGGGTCCCCCATCACGAGATGAGAAACCGGCACAGGAGGGGCCGCAGGGGAAGACTGCGGGGTGCCGGCTGACATCCCCACTCAGAAGAGCCCACGGAATCTCCAGAGCAGGCCGCCCGCTGGATATTTTTATAGATGAGGGAAGCCCGGGCCGGAGGTGTGTGTTTGGGGGTCATTAGTACAGAATGGCCTTTGAAGACACGAGAGTCCGTGAGATCCAGGAATCCCGCAGAGTGACAGCAGGGCTGAAGAGCACTTAGTTCTAGGAGGGGCGAAGGAGGAAGCACCTGAAAACAGGGCCAGGACCGGAGAGGCAGGGGCGCCTAGGAGACCGCTGTCGCGGGAGCTAAAAACAAAGAACTGGGCTCTTTAAAGAGGGAAAGGACTAAGAAGCATCGGTTGGTTTGGGGGACAGCGAGATCACCGTGACGTCAGTGAAGCGATGGAGAGGAAGAGAGAAGAGAGGCTGCTGGCGGCTGTGGGCAGGAGGGAGCCCTGGGACGGCAAGTGCAGACACCACCCACGAGATCCCGACCGTGGCAGAAAGAGGAAAATAGGTCTCAACGTTACTGGTTGACGTGATAATAGATGACACAGTGGCCAACCATTGCGACTGCCTGTTCGGAGAGAAGTTACCAACCCTCTCGCTCATTATGAACCCTTGAATAGACAGACATTTGTTTTAAGATCAGTAACGTAGCTTGCTTGTCATTTAGCAATTTGTAAACGATTACCGGTATTGATCGAGCACTTGCTACGTGTGAGATGACGTAATTTGGCTCTTTGTTTATGAATGCATTCAGTTTTCACCAAGGGCTGATTCCTCCCACACAGCTCTGGGTTTCTGTTGTCTTCTGCGGTCAGTCGCTGGAAGAATAAATTATTTCAGTCGTACATCCCTGCTGACAGGCTCAGCCAGGTATGATTTCCTCGCAATTACCTGCTTCCTCACCCAGATGCCCACTGCTCTCGCCCTTCCTCAGAAGCTCTGGGAACTCTTCCCTACACGCTCCTATTAATGAGCTAAGGAGCTTTGATGCATCTCCATGTTTAAAAGAAATTGTAGGGTCACCACTCCGTGTTGACTCACCCCACGAGGGTCCTTCTCCTATCCGCCTAGTGGCGGGCTTTTCTCCTATTCTTGCTTTCTTCGTTCCAGAGCATAGACCACATATTCTAGAACAAGAGTTCTTCACAAGGGTTCTGTAGGTACAATTCGGGGATCCACGGGTGTGATTAAATCCGCTTGCATTTCCACTGACCTCAACTGAAATTGAACATTCCCTTCAGATACGAATGTAGGCAACGATCCACAGTAGTGTTAGCAGAACCTGTGACTTTGCCACCCACAGAAATCAGGTATTTTCACGGTACGTTGCAGTTGTCACAGGTAATTTAATAGGTGGCTTTCACTTCGCTATTTGGAAATATGCTGGGTATTAAATTTGCCGTTAGGTCTGAGTGTGTTAATAAAGAAGTGAGTTTATTACTCTGCACGGGTATTTCTTATATTTTGATTATTATATTTTAATATAGTGGGTCCTTTTGTAATCCTATGAATTTAAAGACAATATTCTGAGAAGGAATCCTTTGGGAAGTAGCCAAAAAATACCCAGCTGTAGCAAGCCTCCCAACGGATTTGAATTTCCTACCCTATCAATTCTATTAACTGAATGATTTCATCTCATACAGAAGATTTTATACAAAGTTGAGGACGTGGGTCTTCAAAACCGAGTAGAAATGCGTACTGTCTTGTTGTCACCTTCTCAGGTTTTCACCACAGAGCCCTTCAAAGCCAGACACATCTGCAAAGTCACTGTTGATCCCCCCAGGCTCCCTGCACCCCTCGGCTCCCGGAGCCAATCACCAGCCCCCTCCTCTCGGGGAGCAGTCGGGGAGCAGTCGGGGAAGATGTGAGCTGTGGGCCGGTACCTGCCAGCACCCAGGTCCCACCGCCCACCGCCGCCCCCGATTTCTCTCTGTGTCCTCCCTCTGTCCCACGCAGCCCTCCATTCAGAATCCCTCCCACCCTCCGTCTCTTCCACATCCCCTGCTTACCAGCACGCTGCCAACAGATTGCTCCCGCTGTCTTAGTGGAACCGCATTTTCCGGGGCCAGTGAGTGACGTTCCCATTTCCAAAAAAGCAGCGCCCCTCCTCCTTCCGCACGCCGCCGGCTGTCTCTGTAGCACGTGACGCCATTGCAGCTCCTCCTGCGCCCGGATCCCTCTGTTCTCCACCCAGAACCCCAGGTCCCTCCTCTTCTGCCAGCGTCACCCTTCCCTGCTCTCTTGCCCCGTAAACGTCATCATCTTTGGGCTTTCTGCACGCGGGCTTCTCTTTCCCCTGGATCTGAGATCTCAGTTTTGGGGCCTTCCATTTCTTTCTAGATCCATAACCGTTTGGGGTCCTTTTTAATCTCGTAAGTACAATTCCCTATGGGACCTTTCCACCCGACTTTCCAGGATGTCGGTGGACAGCGTAGGACTAGGACTCGGGCTGCCTCTGGCCGGCATCAGGAATCGCTGCTGCTTTGGGTTTCCCTTTCGTGTCCACGCTTGGCCAGAATCCTCTTCCAGAAAGCCTTCTGTGCTGCTGCCGCCAGTGCTGTGGAGTTGGCAGAGGAGTGGAACCTGCTTCCCAGCACGGCCTCATGCTGTGCTTGTCATCGGTGTCACTGAGGACCTTGCCCTTCAAGTGGCCTTCCTCCACACCTCTCGCCCTTGCCCACTGCCCTGGCTCAGAGCTTGAGCCTCCTCTTCTGAGAATTTGGCAGGTGTCCCCAAATGCCACATGGCCTCAGTCTCAGTCTCTTTCCTGCTGAAAGCCCTTCCGAGGCCATGTGCTGTCTGCACACGAGGCCTCCCTGTGGCCTGGTGCTCCAGGTCACGCAGTTCCCCGTAAGCTGACTGTTCCATGCTGTGGCTTTTAGCTAGCACCATTCTCCCACCCCCCAGTCCATCTTCAGTATTCTAAAGCATGGACTAACATGTATGATTCTAATGCAGGAACTGCAAACATGCATTATAGGGGCCCAGCAGGTACTTGTGATGAGTGGAGTTGGAGAGATTAGGGTTTTGGTTAACAGGGAGGGCAGCTCCCACCCACGGAGGCAGCCATCACTTACTTCCACGCTCGCGCTCAGTGGCTCCCGTGTTCCCAGATGGTCCTAGTGTTTGAGGAAAGCCGGGAATCTGGAATTGCATATAAAATCTTATCGTTTTTGAATATCGGCAACTATTCCAAAAATTGTTAAGCACCTGTAGGGGCTAATGGAAATGCTTCTCGAGCGTGGATACGGCCCCAGGTCAGCAGGGTGGGATCCATGCACAAGTCCCGCCCCCCACGCCCCGACTTCCCCAGGAGCTGGTGCAGCCTGGCACAGCCTTCAGGGCTCGGCTCGACCTGTGCCTGTCGCCCTGTCCCAGCGTCTCTCCCAGCCTTTCTGTCCCATCCACGCCCCACACCCTTGTCCCTAGATGCCCATGTGGCCTCGCCTCTGGCCCTTTGCACAGTGTTCCTTGACCCCTCACTCCTCCACCTGGCCCGTCCTGCTGGTCCAAGACGTGATGTAGCGCTGCCTCCCCCCCGAAGCCTTCCTGGCTTTCCTCTCCATGGACCAAGAGGGGCCTCTCTTCTGGGCCCACCCCTCAATTCCCCAAATGGGCTTCTGCAGACTGACACTGTAGCACTCATCACACTGTGCAGTGATAATCTAGTACCTTTCCCGCCTCTCCCACTAGACTGTAACTTTTGTATAAGCAGCAATTATAGCTTCCTGTTCAACATGTCCCAGGACCTAGGGGGTCCCGGCCTGGCCCTGGGCTTAGCACGTGTCGCGTGACTGAGTTGAACAGTCAGTAGGGCCACGTCCTAGCCATGAGGCCTGCATCGTCCTGCTTAGGCAGGTCACCCAGACTGGGCTGAAGTTTAGTCCCACGAGCAAGCATGTCAGGGAGACCTGGAGCAACAGCCCGGCCATGCCAGCAGTGAGCTGCGTGGGAGTCGTGAGGCTGGTCCTGTAAGTATTCCAGCTCAGACCACGTTTGTGATGTGTTCAGGGGCACCCAGAGCCAAGTCAGATGCAGGTGTTTGCAGCCATGTAAGCAGAAAATCATACAGTGCCCTGATATTCCTTAATATTATAGAAAAGTAGAGTGGGGGATGCTCAGCCAGCTGACAGTCCTTTGGCCTGGGCTTCCTGAGGACACTCCTGTCCTTAGCTGCGTGTCACCACCAGCCACCTCCAGCCCCACTGATGTGCAGTGGGCCTTTTCTCCTTCCTGACCTCCTCAATCTACTTGCCTTTGCATCTCGGCAACATCGCCCACGTCACCAGCATGGGACTACCCTTGGTCTTTCGGATTGTCCTTCCCCACCTGCTCCCCAGACCTCCAGGATAAAGCCCGAGCCCCAGATCCAGCCCCTCCCTCTCCTTCTCCACCTGTGCCCTTGGGCCCTGGGGCTCCTGGGCTCTCCTGAAGTGTAGCGCTCTCCCTGTGCCCTGCCAAGTCCCCCCTGCCCACCTGCCCTGCTCACAGCTGACTGTGCAGGAGGAAGGTGACACCACGGGCCTGAGACTGCTGTCCTTGGAAGGGCCCGTTTGCAGGGTGGCCCTGGGTTGGCATCTGGGAACTTGGATTTGGGGAGGGGTTGCTCATCATCCCTTGAAATGATAAGTGTCTCACTGTGCCCAAATTCTTTGTCCAAGCAGTATGGTTTGGGCTGAGTACCTGATTTCCTTTTAGAGTCTGGAAACGTGGTATGTGCCAGGCAAAGGGTGCCTATGGGACCGTCCCAGTGAAACTCTGTGGAGCTTCCCTGGTAGACCACATGGTACAGTGTTGTCACGACTCTCTGGAAATGAAGCACGTCCTTGTGGTGGCTCTGCTGGGAGGGGACCTTCGCACGCTTGTGCGGGGCTCCTCCGGGTTCACCCCATGCACCTTTCCCTTTGCCGACGGCGCTTTGCATCTGTTTGTGTGGCAAATCCTAGCTGTGAGGACAGCTGTGTGCTGAAACCTCGGTGTCCTCCTAGCAAATTGCAGACTGGGAGTGGTTTGGGAGACCCCCAACACACCAGCTCTTTCTAGACTAAGGTAGCTTTCTCTTTTCTAGCAGCTTTTTCTGTACGTCACTATATTCTCAAACTTCTCGCCATTGCACTTACCACATTTTATTGGTGTCTTTCCTTCTATGAGCTGGTGAGTTTGAAAGAGGCGTCCTATTTAAATAGTTTACTGGACAGTTGGAAATTTGGATCTAGGACTCAGCGGTCACAGGAGAGTTTGAAGAAAGCCATTTGTAAGTTCTTGCCCTGAAGTTTATAGTCCTCTTTGCAACCCAAAAAAAGAATGTAAATGTTTATACCTACATCTTCTTGGAAGAGGGGTCTTCCAAGAAAAGGGCTCTCTGCCTTCCCCTCCTCCCCACCCTAAGAGGTTAAGAACCCTGGATTGTTTTACATTTCACCACAGGTTGTGACAGGAAGCTCTTGCAGAAGCAGGTGGGAGTCAAGCAGGTAGACCGGCTCTCAGAGACCCAGCAGATTCTAGGATACGGGGGTTTAAAGTGGAACATATTATGAGACGTCAGGTTTGAGGATGGGTGTCTGTAAGAATGGCGGTTTCATTATCAGAATAGGAAACCAAGGAAGAGAAGATGGTTCGGTTCAGGGAAAACATTGCTCTAGAAAGGAAACCGGAATTGGAACGTGATCATCTTTTTTTCTCTAGAGTGTGGCCAATTCTGGCTTTTGACGGTACCCAAAATACAGAATGCCGTTTCCATTCACACGACTCGTGCTTTCGGTTTTGTCCAAAAGAAAAATGATTCACAGCGAAAACGATGCTGTTGCACCATGTACATACTCTGTATTAGATTCATAAGTAATGTGAACCACTTCATAAATTATTTAGCTCGAAGTTCATTTTGTACAGAAAATTACATCTTTGAAAAGATATGACAGGGTTAAAATGAATCAAGTTTATCGTAAAACTGTTCTAGCCATAGTAATTTAATCTGTGTCATTTTATCAAACAAGAAAAATTTTCAATATTTTGAATACTCATCACTCAAGTAGATCAGCTGGTATTACTGAAGAGATCGTTCCTACCATTTCGGTTTCATTCGTAGGTCCTGAAACACGTGCGTTTCTGTGCGTGTTTGCCGTGACAGTGACTCTCGTCCATTACGCCTGGCCTGTCATGTCTCATACGGAGGTGCCACCGGAGCCAAGTGTCACTAGGGCTCTGCTTGCTGTTTCTTCTACCGAGGGTGGAAAATCCCCATGACGTAACCTTGTTCTTAGCATGTGTTCTACAGGATGGCTTTTACCATGGGGCCTTTAAAGTCACTTCCCATCCCAGGATTATAAAGTCCTATATTTTCACAGCCTGGTCAGTACAATGGGGAAAAACTGTTAAAATCTTTATCATGAAACAATTTTTGGTCCTTCCTGTAAGCAAATGCTGCACACAGACTCCTGAGTGATAACTTCCAGGCAGCCATTAGCTTCTGGGTGTCCTGCGTGGGTGGATTCTGCTGGTTGCACTGTCTCTTACTCTTGATCATCCTGAGATGTGTATTTCAACAAGCCATGGCTCACACAGCCATCCCCAAGGTGGGTTAGGGGCCCTTGCCTGACTCCTCCCAGCGCTCTGGTCACGACCTGCCCTGGCCTTGCTTCCACTAAACTGCAGGTGTCTGTCCCCCTATCAGAGTTGCCCACCCAGCGTCCATCCTCTTCAGGGAATGGCCCGTGTCACCAGGTCTCGTCCCTACCCGGCTCCACACCTGGACAGAGTCCATGCCTGGTAAATAAATATCAGATGAAGTTTTACTCAGAGGAAATCGCTTCTTTCTAATACTGGGAGCTATTAAACTGCCTATGCAATATCAGAACATGGCTAAGAAAAAGAGGGAGAGAATTACTGTCCAACAAAGATTTGGATTTAGCAAAAAGTGGAAATAATTCACAGCAAAACTAATAAGCCATTGATTGTGATGTCCATGGTGAGCTCGTTACTCTTGAGAATAATACTGGTAATTTAGTTCACTTGTAAGGTACTATTTTCAAAGTGCTTTTATATTTTCCAAATCCTGCTATGGTGTCAAAGTGTACAATCACCCACAGCACGCAGATAATCAGAGGATTTTCCTGATCCTCTTACCGAAAAAGAGCGAGTGAGAAGACACAGTTGCACCTTGATAATTTATTTCTTTAACTTTTTCCCCCAACCTGTTAGCGTTTGAGGGGTTTCTCTCATTTGGGCTGTCAGTGCTTTTTCTGCGTTGAGGAAGCTTTGGGGACCTTTACCCACGGCTTTCTTCCCCCTCTTCTACCTCTCAGGGTCTGTGGTCTGCAGCATCCTGGGACTGGCTTCCCCGTCCATCCCTGGGCCTTAGAGGTATCCTGGCCGTGTTGTTCCTTAAAGCTCTAAGTAAAAATGACTTTGTTCCATGGCGCTATGTTAAATTGGCTGGTTAATTCTGGTGTTATTTACCCTGTAATTCATTAGCTTCACCCCACCATTGGCAGCTGACAGGCTGTAATTTCACGCCTTGCAATAAAAGATGTCTCATAATCTGCTTCATTTAGCAGCAAGAGAATTTAATGAAATTAACTGCAGCCCTAATTATGCCAGTGAATACTAAAGACCGCCATCAAGTTTTCTCAGAAAAGGACGAGGTCCACCTCGTGAAGGATTTAGAATATAATTTCCTGGGAAAAGTTGCAAATGTCTTCCTTCTATTGGCCAACAAGGGCCAATTATGAGTACACATATGACTATAATTAACTTTTTTTTCCTGAGTATCTCTGCAAGTATTCGTTGTTTCCAGTCAAATTTAAAAGGGATTCCTCTGTCGGAGTGGTATAATTCTGCCGGTCCATGGCCTGTTAGGAACCGGGCCGTGCGTCACCCCCTGAGCTCCCCCTGCCACCCTCATCCGTGGAAAACTTGTCTTCCGTGAAACTTAGGAACCTGGCCGCACTGCAGGAGGTGAGCGGCGGGTAAGTGAGCCTTCATCTGGATTCACAGCTGCTCCCTATCACTTGCATCACCGCCTGAGCTCCGCCTCCCCTCCTCTCCCCTGTCCGTGGAAAAATTGTTCCATGCAACCGGTCCCTTGTGCCAAAAAGGTTGGGGATCGCTGGTATAGATGACATAAACAAGCCAACATTGGGTTTTCAGTCGGTGGTCCTCCTCCGGTGGTGGCCATGTGTGTGTGACGTCACGGTCTGGGCGTGGGTTTTCCCTGTGTGGTTCTGGAAGGCTTCCTGGGTAAGTAGAGGTGCCGTCTTGTCTTTCTGCTGCATGCACTCAGAGCTCAGCCTCTGCTACCATGACTTCTCCCTGCTGTGGGGGTCCCAGCCCTGGCGGGGACGCTGCCCGGCTGCAGGTTGCTGCCCATTGGGTGTGGCTTTTCCAGCCTCCCCTGACCCCTCGCCCGCCCCCTTGTCCATTTCCCAGGGCCGCAGGGCCAGGCCCACCCGTCTCCAGGACAAATTGTCTTTCCCTGCTTCACCTCCCACCCCCGTCCCTGGAGGGGGGAAGACAGGTGCGTTGCAGGTGCCCAGTGCCCCTGCCCTCGTCCCACACACGTGTGCCGCCCAGGCCCCTCCCCTCCACGTGCTCCTCTCTCTCCCTCTCGGGGTAGCCTTTCCTGATCCTGCCTTTCTCCCTGCCCCCCCCCCGGTCTCCCTCCCTGCCTCTTCCGTGGGGGGCACGTGGGGAGCACTGATGCCCCTTGAGAAGGCCCAGCCCAGCGCCCACCCACTCCTCCAGGGTCCTGGAAACCGGCCCTGCCATCCGCAGCACCTCTTACCAGGCAGCGGACAACAAGCAAAGCCGGGTTAATAACGCCACCGTGTGAGAACCACAGACTGCGGCAGTGAGCCAAAGGAATGCAGACCTGGGAAAGAAGAAATGCATGCTCTAACCCTGCGCAGAGAAACAGCTGGACTCTGTCGAGGGGACGTCCTCGCTGTTTTATTTAAGTACCATAGGAATCTCGATGGCCACAAGTTATAGACTGCTCTCTGTCTTCCAAACCTCCCTTTACAAATGAGTGGCCCTTCTTGAGTTCTAAAAATAGTCACTTCCCCAGAGGCAGCGCCTGACCTGGTTTCCTCGGCCCCAGCACCTCTGCGTCACGGCCGGCAGACGTCAGCGCACTGACTCTGCGTCTGCGGGCGCCGGCAAGGGAGTCAGCCTACGCTCTGATGTCAGAGGCCACGTTTGGAAAAGGTGGCATGGTGTTTCTTCTTCGCTTCTCGAGGCCGCTAGCCAGTAGGGCTTTGTGGAAGAAAGACTTTGGGACAATTTGGATTAGCCACTGTGTATTCTTACAAAAATAGCTTCTTTGCAAAGAATATTCCTGTTCCTGGTCACCCTTAGTCTCCACGCTGCCCTACATGATGGGGGCGATGACTTCACGGTTTGGATTTGAAAGAATAACGATTATACTTTGAAGTCGGGGGGTTCCGTGGCCCACCACCAGCCATTCATGTAAGTCCACTCCCGGCACCAGTGGATTTCCAAGTCGATTTGGGGGACTGTGGCCTGCTGGGGGTAGGGGCTGCCTGGCCACCCAGGGGGTTCAGCAAGGTGACAGAAGCGCCAGGACCTGGCCCAGCGTCCTCCCTCTGCACCCAGAATCCCCTGCACAGCCTACCCGGGGGCTCCCAGGCCGGCGTTCACTGGGTCGTCATTCACAGGTGTCTCCCAGCAGAAGATGCTGGGCTGGGAAGGAGCCAGGAGACTTGGTTTCTAGGCACAGCCCCGTGTCCCGGACCTCTGGGCTCACGGCCTGGCCTCCATTGCAAGGAGCCAGTGGTCCTCAGAAGCACCTGTGTAGGTTGTCAGTGCCGAATATGTTCCGTGGACGTCCACCTGGTGCTCTGCCGCTCCCCAGAGCCAGGAGGGAAAGGTGGATCTGCTACAGCTGTGGGGCTTGGACCGGGAGCCATGAGCACACCAGGGAAGGCCGGCTCCTGGGCGTGGCAGAAGCAGCTTGACCGCGGCTCCCATGTCCCAAGCGTCCCCTCCATCACCCCCTTTCCGTTAAACCTTACCCCTCTAACCAGGTGCAGAGGGCAGGGAGTGGGGGACGGCATTGGCTTCGGAAATTTTTTTGAAGGCAAGGTGTGTCGTATGTCCTTGCAGCTACCTTGCTGCCAGTATGGCTCCGTCTCCCCACCTTGGAGGACGTGCAGCCGGAGGCAGGATGCTCTCTGGGCCGGTCTCTGTGTGTGGCTCTGAACCCGGTGCCCGGAGACCGCCTGGAAACACCAGCGCGAGGAGCCTGTGAATAGAAGGAAGGGGACGGGGAAGCGCTTCCCGAGTGCTCGCCATAAAAATAATTGCGCTGATATTAAATCCGGGAGTTTTGGTAACCTCCTGTTAGGAGAAGAAATAAACCTCAGTGTTTTGATGCACAACCCGCACATCTCATCTGCACTACGCCAGAGGTAATTTTGGCGACAAGCAGTAAGGGAACCTGAAGTATTTCTCTCCCAGACCCTCCCAGCTTATTAAAAGAACTTATAGACATGAAAATACATTAAAGTGGGCAAAGCGGAGAGAGGGTGAAAGAGATTAACAACCTTCCCTGAATAGAGCCTATTGATGAAGCAGGCCTGTGAGCTGCTGCCGACTCTGAAACAAGGTGCTGGGAGCTGAAAAAGAAGGTCAGGCCTGTCCAGAATTTAGGGGTGGGGGGAATGGAAATTGATATTTAAAAATAATATATGCCAGAGCGCTCATTTCTTCCCTTTTTCTGATTGGAAAAATTTACTGGGGAAGAGGAAAGACGGCTTTGCAGCCGATTACCCAATCTGAGCACCCAAATTAAAAGATTCACTTAAAATGCAGCAGTTAGGAGCAAAGCAGCGGAAAGGGGCACGCGTGTGCATAATGTCTATTGTCTGCGTCTGCGTTTGCCTTTTAATGCCGGGGCGCAGCGTGGGAGCGGGGCCCTCCTAGTGTGCACAGAGGGGGCTTTGGGGGGAAGGGGGGACCCCGAAACAGGCCGTCTTTCGACAGGCGCCTGGCAGGTATGGGTGCCTTTGGAGATCGTTTTAGGAAATTGGGTGCCCGCGAGTGTAAACGGGAGCGAGCGCGCTGTGTGTGTGCGCGCGTGTAAGAGAAAGTTAGCCGTCAGTCAAGTTTTATCTCTTAATGAATAGAGACTGCTGAAGTAAGGGTTAGGTAATTGAGTTTATAATTAATTAGCCATAACCCTCATCAGATAAAGCAGTTGTGGAGAATTTTTTTTTTTTTATCTCCTTTCTCTCCCCAGGGCCTGCCCTTCTTTGTCCTTGCGCTGACAGCCAGCACTTATCTCAGGCCGGGGACGGTGCCCGCCAGCCCTCCCCCGGGCCGGGCCGCGGGGTGGTCAGCCGCCCGCATTGTGCGGGGCCCACAATCAGCCCAGCTGTCCGGGCCATGATGAATTAGCGGTGGGAGTGAACACACAGGGAACCGAAGATCTCCCGATAGCTGGCAGGCGCTGCCGCCTGTCCTGACTTCAGCCCGTCAACGACAGACCTTTGACACCTCCCGACAAAGAGGTTGAGGGAGGTAGAGCCGGGGAACCGAGCTCCTCAAGAAAGTTGGGCAACTTACAAAAGACCCCTTAATTTCTATAGCGGGCAGTTCACTCGACAAAGGACTGAAATCAATGAGAGTTTGCACTCTTTGTTTGGGGAACCTTTTTCAAAGAAAAACACTATTTATTGGAGCTTTGCATGTGACGGGTACGAGCAGTGGTAAATACGGAAGGCATTAAAATCAAAGATTGAGGAGATGGGTCTTGACTGCATTTGACAGACTGAGTCAGGCCTCCCCTGCTCTGTTTAAAGATTTGAAATCTGATTTAGGTAGGGTCAGTGAGGAATTGTTTTAGGGACAAGGTTGTGACTTTATGGCTTGTGGCTTACCATACTGAATTGGGAAAATTCTGGACTTACAATGTCAACTTCCTCGTGATTTTAGTTGTTTGTTTCTAATGAACCCCCCCGGGCAGGTACTGATAAATCTCTCAGTACCCTAGGGATGCAGGAGAGCGTGTGTCTTTCTTTTCTTCTTCTGTAGTTGTTTTCTTAGATAGAGTCAATGACAGTTTTGTTTCTTCTTTGTTAGAGAGTCTAGATGCCACCTCTCGAGACCCTATGGTAATTTGGGGGGGACTCAAAGCCGGAGTGTTTTATCGCACAGTATGACTGAATAAAGATTTTGAATGTTAATGAAAATTTAATCACGCACATACTAGTCAACCTCATTTGGGGAGTAAAGTATGATAAGTGCGTTTGCAAGCGCTGGAATCTGCAGCACAAACCAGTGCGCTGTTGTGGGGAGTAAGTGAGCAACCGGCAGGCACTCGTGTTGCGGTGGGGAAAGGATGGTTGTTGGTCTGTTTCGGTTTGGATTAAAAGTAAGTGTAGACCGTGCCCAGAGTAGTTTGGGGGAGGAACTGTTCTTAGCGAAAGTTCTCTGCAATTGCAGACTCTCTGCATCAGCTTCTAGTACAGAAGTACTAGGCGCTGTCACTGAGCCAGACCTCATGACTCCCAGTTTTTAATGAAGCAGATACAGTAAATTTGCTGGTTCCGGGCTTTCTTCGAGTGGAGAAAAAGGAAGTAGATACGTGCAGGCATGTACAACGGTGGAGCCGTAGACGCGAGTCGGAGAAAGCGAAATGGCAGCTTCTCCGCCCACTCGGCCTCCCCTTGCCTTCCAGGGCTCTCGGGGCCACCTCCCGCAAACCCAGTTTGAAAACCAGTGTCACAGCTGGGGAAATTTAGGCTCCGTTTGCTGCTCCAGGTCACACAGGTGGAGAATGTTGGGTGGAGGAGACCCTGCTCCTCCTCTGTCTCCCGCTGGAAGGTGCACTGCGGTGTCCCTGGCTGCCCCACGCCTTGTGCTCGCTCCCGTAGGGTGGGCTACGCCAGGCTGGTCTCCTCGCCGTGCAGACAGGCCGCCCCGCTGGTTATGTGACAGGATGCTGCAGAGGACATCTACCCCAAGGTCCACCTTCCATATTTGTTACTTCTGAAATCTTAATGTAAGTTCTTTTAAACTAGGATGACTCATGGACTCCGATTTTATGAAAGAAAAGAAAAGTAGAGAAGGTTTAAAGGAAGAAGAGATGAAGGTATTTGCGTGTGATGTTTAACAAACCAGTCTTTTCGGGGCTGCAGGTGGAAACCTAACGTGGCTGACACGTGTGCTGCCGTCCCTTGGGGTGCCACGTGGACGTGGGAAAGTAAGATGGTCCATGTGGTAGGTAGGGCCAAGGGCCACCTGGAAAATGGCTACTTTAATTTTTCGGGGAGTTAGTGTGTGACAGGCATTTCACAATCAGTCATTAATAGTTTGATTCAAAATTAAATGTCAACTAAATGTTAAGTTCTCTTTGCTATACTGTATTTAAATATCATCCCCATGACTTTTTAGATATAGTTACTAAATCTGTTACAGATTTAACGTTTTTCAAACCAAATTCTAAACTTATGTTACTTTGGGTATGTGTCTGAAGTCATGAAAGAGTTACACTAAATTACAGATAGAGCCATCCCTGGTTTAAATACAAGTTTCAGTCTTTCTTTCCTTTAGATTCAGTGCCATGAACTTCTGATTGTCGTGCTGTAAATATGCCCCTCCTCGTGTATCTCCTCCTCTCCTGTCTAGAGCACTAGAAAGACTCGGCAGCCCGAGCAGCCCTGCCTGATTCAAGTCAGAGGGTGTTCGTTGGAACTGGAGGCCGCGTGTCGGTAAATGGATGACAATGGCAGCTGAGGGGGGCAGGGCACATCCTCGATCCTCCTGCCTTAGGGGAATGTCTCCTTTACCCTTTGGGGTCTCTAGATGCACAGAGGTCCTGCATTCCCAGGGAGCCTTGTCTCAGAAGTGCCAAGAATATTTTTATTTTAATTTAGCATCACTGAGGCCGTGGCTCCTCCTCATCGGTTTGTTCTGATACCTGTGGTCCACCCAGAATTTGGGTTTTCCATACGAGAAAGCGTGCCTGGCCTGGTATCAGGAAGGAAGGGTTCTCTGGTCCATGGAAGCCAAGGAGTGGCCCCGAACAGTAGCATGGGGAGGCATCTCTGGAGTCAGATGTCCTGGGTTGGGGCCACTCTTGAGACGTGCATGTTCTTATGATGTGTGTGCCTCAACTCGAGCACTCGAGGTTTGTGTCCTTCCCACATCTAAGCAATAGACTCAAACCAAAGTCCTGGAAATGGTTCTGATTAATTGTAAGCAGCCACATGTAGACCACTTGCCTGTCCAGTACTGACCCAATCCCTGGGCCTGGGGACGAAATGGGCTTGTTGCTTTGGCCTGGGCCACGTGTGGACCCAGAGTGTACAGGCCCAGGTGGGAAGGCCAGCTTCCCACACAAGATCCCACACCTGTGACCATGGGCACAGGGGCTGGATGCAGGATAGTCACCAATAAGTGTCCCCTGCCCAGTTACCATTAAATTTCAAAACTTCAGGTGGTACTGCCCGCTGGACACCAGACCCTGAAGACCCCGTGCAAGTACTGGCTCATGCTGACCACCACCATGAGCTCAGACATCTGAAAACACACTTGGTTCCTCTGGTCTTGTCTGGCTGAACGTGGTCGATGTGAGAACAGTGCCCCGAAGAACACTCCTGTAGACAAACAGAAACATACACAAACTCCGCCATACCGTATTTAAAGGGCCCAGATTTGTTTATGTGGGAGCCAAACGTTCCGTGTGAAGCACCCTGGCTGGAGCCCACCCAGATTATGATTAAGGGGACCGTCGCTCAGACAGACCCAGAGGCGACGTGTCCCTGAGGTGCTGCACTTTGGAGCTTGACGTGAGCATCTCCAGGTGGACCTCAGGCATGAGTCCCTCCCCTTTCCTGTGCCTGACTCCTCCAGCTTGCTCAAATCATGTCCATCCACCAACGAGCCTTCCACCCCTATTGCAGCTGTGACTTTTAAAAGAGAAACTGCAGAAGTTGATACGCACAAAAGCATGGATGTGTTACATAGTACACGTACGTTGTTCCACGTATACGCTGCACAGAGATGACGCCGAAGAGCACCTCCTGGGTTTGCCAGCTTGCCGTTGGGGAGTAGCAAATTCAGGGTCTATTAATTAGCAAGAAGGAAAGACTGGAAGCAGCTAATAGACAAGGGTTTCTGTGTGTTTCTGTAACTGATTTCCAAGAATGCAGCACAGTCACGGCATTTGAGAATTGGGCATAAAGAAAGGTTTTCTGGTTAAAAGCACTTGAAGAACCCAGAGTATGCTAAAACATACTCTGTGCCAAGCGTTTTGCCAGACTGTTCGAATGTATTGGGTGTATGAGCTGCACTCAGCACTCTGCCTGGCGACCCCAGGGACTTTTCACGGCTCTGGCACAGAAGGGGAGAGTTTATAAGACACTGTGACTGTGCAGCATTTAAGTTAGCGTTGCTGCTTTGGGAAAATGTGTATCTTAATTGCTAAAACCTTTAACTTTGTATAAATTCAAATCGAACGTAATCCGGGCTGTACAGCAATCTTTAACGAATCCCATCATCAACATTACTGCAGAAAGGGAAGTTAGGCTACGCATATAAATTTGTAATTCATTAAATTTTTTCTTAGTTGGTAAGCAAATTACTATTCATTGCTAAGATGTATTTTATCCAGGGTTTTGTTAGCATTAGTTAAAAAATGTAAAGATAGTGCTATAGAACAGGAATATAACATTTTTAGAGAAATCATTGATCAGATTTTTTAGTTGCAGAGTTCAGAAGGGCTTTTTACCGATTAAAAGCATTTTTCTCCTATAAAAAGTAAGGCTTATCGTTTTAAAAATAAGACACTGAGCTTTCAGTGTGGCAAATTGATGAGTAGAGCATGTGTATCCTATAAATCGATGCGTGAATTTGTTTAAGATATAGCAGTTTCAGGGGGAATTATTTTTAAACTGTATAAAATTTAGGAAACAGACCTTTTAAGTAATTACGATTGTTATCCGAAGATGATAAAAAATAATGTGAATTAGTTCACGATGAATTATATTTTGTGTGCCTGGTTGTCTGTAATCATCACTTGGTGTGTACTTCCCCGTTGTCAAAAGTTGTAACGTATCCATCTACCCCGAGAAAGGTCCGTAGAACATGAAAGGTGGTTTCCCTACAAGCCTATGAAATTGATGAGCTGATGAGCTGGGAGAGACTCACTCATATTTTAATGCCAGCAGTAACAGTGCTCACACCCAGAGATCGGGCATCAAAGTTTGTGGTAGCAAGGAGTATTTGCCGCTGTAATTGACAAATAATACCCCTCATAAATACTGCCAGTCTTTTCAATTAGTTTTCATCTAAAATTCGGGCTACAAAATGATGGCCTGTCAACTGACAATGAATGGCAAAAATTAATAAATTGTCTTCTAAATAGAATGGACACTTAAGAAAAATTGGGCAGCCAATTTAGCACAGCATGAAGCGAGGGGAACCTTTTGTACTGGTGCCGGGCACTAATGTTGTCTCGATCTTTATTAATGGTGCTCGGCGGCTGCTGACAGTTTTGTTGCTACTGGCAACTTTCTTCATTAAAATTAAAGCCAGCATCAAATTCCATTAG
>VBSM01003186.1:3910363-3936744 GCA_008086735.1 Cheirogaleus medius
GTGCTCGTACTCTTTGGATCTCGGTCACAGATGCCAGCTTTTCTGTGAGACATTTTAGACATTCGTAGAAACCTGCCTTACCTGCTACAGGTATCTGTTCTACAGCATAATGAATGCGAATGTTAAAACACTAAGGGGGCGATTAACGTGTTCACTGGAGAACCATGCAAGTACTCAAACGTCACTTTTTTTAGAAGTACAAACATTCAACATTTCTGAACTTGTGTGGATCTTTTAAGCCGGGGAAAACTATCGTCTTTTTAAACTCGGTGATGGGGAAACCGTCGGCACCCGCTCAGGTGCAGGGCGATTCGTTTGCATGTCGCGGCAGGATCACACGCAGGTGCTGTCCTGTACTTTCGGTCAAATGCACATGTGGCCCCCCGTGTCTGTGAAAGCAGACGGGAAACGCGGCCTCCAGAGACAAGACCGGCGGTGGCGGACGTGCCTGGTGACGATCTGGTCTTTACATGGAACAGCCCGTGTCACGGCTGTTGCCCGTTGCCGTGCAGAGGAGCCCAGCCATTAAATGTCGCCTCCGCGTCACGATGGTCCCCGTGTGAGCAGGGCCCGTCCCCGTTCGGTTCCCCACGCTCATAACAAAGACTGATTTGCCTGGTTAAGACCCCCAGTCTCTAATGCAGTCAATAAATCTTTGTTGGTAAATAATTGCTATCGAGCAGAGTTTTAATATAAATTTATGAGTGGTGTTTTATCACAGCTTGAGGCCGCAGCAAACACTGAGTGATGGATTTCAGATAGCACTCACATTCATTACGTTAACTTTGTAAGTTATTTAAAGCTTGTACACTTAACATTGCTTTTGGCTTTCGATGACCTCTCGGGACTAGACAAAGAATGCACGTGACGGATAAAGAGATCGCGGCCAGTAGATAACTCTGCACTTTGTTCCACTGTCGAAAAGCTTCCTTGAGCAAAAAAGCAAGATGTGCCTGCCTGGAATCCTGATATTTTGGTTGTAGATCATTAAAATCACAGTCTTTCTGATGTGTCAGTAAATAAACGAAGCGGTAGCAATCAGAGCAACATTTGCCATTTCCAAGTAAGATAAGAAGAATAATTTGAGGTGCCACAAAGCACCTTTGAATTTCTTGCTATGCAAACAAGCAAAAGATGTCAAAGTGTTAAGATTGGTCTGGCGGATGAAATGACTCACGGAGGAGCCGCGTAACATCTGTGACAAGTGCCAAGCAGCGTTTCTGGTTCTGCCACCGACTGCTGTTTGGTATCTGTTGCTAGGTAACTAACCCAAATCGTAGTGGTTTAAAACAGCACCATCTTATCATCCATCGTGATTCTGTAGGTCAGGAATTTGGGCCAGGCGTATTGGGGACGGTTCGTCTCTGCTCCATAAGGTACCTTCTAGGCTTAGAGCGTCCAGGATCATTTCTTTGCTGACATAGCTGGCGCCTGAGCGCAAGGGGCTCAAGCGGCTGAGCCCCGACACGAAGAGGTCACTGGCGGTCGCAGATCGGACACCTCAGTTCTCGCTCATGCCGTCTCAGCGTCTCTCCCTGTGCACGCGGTCTCCGCAGCGGGATGGCCTGGCGTCCCACGCGGCAGCTCAGCGTTGCAGGGGCCTGAAAGCAGGGGTGCCAGGTCTTCTTCAGGCCTAGGCCAGAACGGGCACCGCATAGCTCCCATCGCATTCAGTGAGTTAAATTGAGTCCCGGGGTCCAGGGACCACGCATGGCATGGACGGCAGGGGAACTGGTTTTTGTGGGTCATCTTTGGAGACTGGCTACTTCACTCCACCCTCTCACATGCGGATTACCCGCAGCCTGTCCCCAGACCCCCAAAGGCTCAAGCCATGATGGCATCAGGCTCAGGCTTGAAGTTCGTGATCTCGTCGTCTACGCTAAGTACACACGTAGATAAGGCTGTTTGGATGTGGTCCTCTCCATCTGAAGACCAGGGACAGGAGAACTGCAACAGATGTGGTTATCCTAAAAACGTGGAGGGGGGACAAGAGACATGGAGAAGTCACTGATCCATAGCAATTCTGAAATCCAGCCAGGCACTGTTGCTGACTCACTCTGCTCCGGGCATGAGAGCTGTGTATCTTCTCCCCCAGAAGTATCCTCCTTGGCCTGTGGCTCTGCTCTCTTCCCTCTTCCTTTCCCACAAGAATTGGCTTGTGTTTGCCACTGTGCAGCTTTCTCGGGCTGCTTCCTGCTGTACTTAAGGTTGAGGGCCCAGAGACCCAGGGTGGCGAAATTCCTTTAGAAATCTTATGGGTGTCCTTTGTGTCAAATCACAGTGCATTCCGCTAGACAAAAGCCAGTGCTCAGACCTCTCTCTCATCCACAGGTCTGTCATCGGAGGGGTCCCTGAGACACTGCCTTAAGTCTGAGTTCTGCAGCAAAGGGTCTGACTGCCACACCCTGGGAGGGATCCTCATTCTGAGGTCACAGCTGCTGGCATGCCCTGGATTTGACCTTGGTTCTGAGGCCGGTTCTTGCCCTGAGCGTTTTTTGCTGTCAGGAGAAGCTGGGAATGAAAAACTGTTTTATGGTCAATCCAGCAAGGTTTTGACTTGGAAATATTTTCACTGATTCAGCGTGAAAACTCTCTGTACCTCCTCTCTCTCCCGACGTACTTGGCAGGGCCGGCGGCACTTGCAGCACGTAGCGGCGTGGCAGGCCGGCCGGGGCACGGGCCCCCCAGGCACCCTTGCTGCACCGCACAGCCCCGTGGCAGCGGTTGCTGGTCGCCCTGCCGGTGTGTGCCCTGCACCCCCGTCCCCGTCCTCGGGGAGCGTTTTCCTCCCTGTCCTCACAGCCCCCGCTAATGTCTGTCCGTCTCTGCCGACCGTGGCCAACTGCCTGGTGCCAAAGCCACTGCCATGTGGTTTTTCTTATCTGTTGCTTCATAAGAATCCACCACCCTAAAGCTCAGTGCTGCGAGAAGACAGTCACTGGGTTGTTTCTCACAGCATTGGGGCTGAGCACTGCGGACAGAGCACAGCGGGGTGGCTCGTGTGTCAGAGGTCCCCACAGCAGAAGCTGCCAGGCTTGCCTGAAGCTACGTGAAGGGTAGATGGTGTCATTCCCATTGATGCTGTTGATGCTGTTGGTTAAAATGAGTCTCCCAGCCCTGAGTCGGTATGGGATGATTTATTCATAGGGCACAAACGCCATCAAGTGTGGACCCTGAGGTCGGTCACCGCGCACGTCGGAAGGTGCATACCCCCTCTGCGCTCCAGTGTCCTCGTCTGTAAAATGAGGACTATCATGGTAGCTACCGCCGGGCTGTCATGAGCTCGCGGTGGGTTAACAGCTGTAAGTCACTTGGAGCAGCACCTGGCTCTGAGCGAGCCCACTGTTGTTTTGGAATCAAAAAGCTTTAAAGTAAATGTGAAAGCCATCTAAGTCACGTGGAACACGAGCCGTAATGGGCACCTGCACCTTGGCGGCTGGTCGACGAGAACAGACATTGTTTTGCACGTGCAAAAGCGGCATCTGAGAGCGACCGAGCACGCGTGTCGGGATTCTGCCATGCAGTCCTGCCCTGGGTGGCGTGGGACCAGAGAAGCGTAGAAGCCCAAGGCCCGTTTGCACCCACTGGTGGGACCTGCCTGCCTGTGTATCTCAGAGAGCCTGCTGGCCTCTGCCATGGCTTCGTGTCCTCTAAAAGTTTCAAATGAACTGTTTTAGCATTTCCCGTGTCTTTGGTACTTAGAGTAGGGAAGTGTGTGAGTTTGGGCCGACAGAAGCACGGGAGATGCCACCTGAGGGCTCGTGTGACGCAGTCGGGGTGCGGGGAGGTCAGAGTGGCTGCCGGCTGCAACTCCTCCTAAAGGGAGCTGACGGGCTCACTCTCTTCCCAGCTGGTGTCCGGGGGTACCGAGTGTTCAGAGGGGCGTCCCACAGTGGCAGAGTACCTGGTGCCTTTTGCTTTGGGAAGAGTCTGGACCAAGAAGAGTGTTGGCTTGTGTAGCCACGCAAGGAGACGTCTCACGGCGCTCGGCCGCAGCTCCCGTGCTCTAGTCTTAAAGGGCAGTGACGCCGGCTCCACAAGGAAGGTCATGTGGGCAGCGCCAGCTGGCGAGACCCATGGGCCCCCTGTCCCCGGGGATGCGTCCACAGGGGCTGGGGACCCCGGGTGGGGCCGTGCAGAAATAGTTCTGTAGCAGATTCAGCGAGTTAAGCTAAGTGGCTTGACTTCTGCAGTCACTTTAGACTCTGGAATTCTGTGATTCTCACTTGGTCCAAACACTCTCTAAAAATCAGTGTTCAGAATTAATTTAAGCAGAAAAAGAAAAACATGTTTTTGATCCACAGAAGCTGTTTCCCGAGTCTCCTCATTTGTAGTTTCAATCGAACCTCTGATTACAGAGGCTCCTCTCGCCTGCTGCCTGCGCCCTGGGAACCTCCGCCGCGCGCCTTAGCCCATCAGAGAGCTCCCGTCTAATCATGCCGTGGAGGAAAAGGCCTTTTAAAATTACTTAGAGAGACAATACGGAGTTCTGTAGTTTCTCCTAGTGTTTGAGTGAACCGCTCTTTAAGGGTTTACGTGTGTGAGCGCGGAAGCGGACTCTGCCGTGCGCAGCCTGTGGGCCTCGAGTCCACAGCCGGGGCGTCCCGGGCTTCCCTGGGCCTGGGACCTTGCGGGAAGTGCCAGCGTGGGTAATTGGGTGGTCCAGCCGTGGGAAGGCCAGTGCCTTTGTCTAGTCCCCATGTTGAGGGACATTGATGTCAACCCAGAACCACCTTCTAGAGCTGAGCTTCTGAGGTTGCCTGGTGATGTAGGAGGAAGGTTCTTGACTGGGGGCCAAAGCAACTGCTCAGATGGGGCTGCCCTCCCCTTCCTGAGGGATGCGGGGCGGGGGGCTATAGTTGCTCCCCATGACTCTGGGGGCTTCCTCCTATGCAGAGAGACTGGAGTGTGCTTTGCAAAGCCCTTAGGTACCTGGGGGCAGCCTCCTAACAGCAGGTGGGCTGGGGTGGGGCAGGGGTGTGCCCCGAGATGCTGTGGGGTCACCTGCTCTTACCCCAAGAGGTCAGGCCAGGACTCACTGGTGTCACATGACTCTGCCTTCATCTACTCTGGGAATTGTCAGGAGAACCTGGAAATGTGAAAGCGGAAGAGCTTAAGTGTAGCACTCGTTACAAAGATAGCATCGCTCTTAGAAACAAGATATTGTGCGTGTGTGTATTCGTAGATCAAGGCAGATAGAATGGGTTTAGACAAAATTGTGGTACTGACATGCCCACTCTGCAGAGGAAAATGTCAGTGATCACGCCCGAGTTTCCACCAGGTGAGCAGCCTGGTGAGATGGAGGCACGCTAGGAACAGCAGTCTCGGCTGTGGAGCAAAAAGGGAAAACTGGGACTTGTTGGCGACTGCGTTCCTGAGGAAGACCCTGGAGGTCCCGGGATGGAGGAACCCTTTCCGCCCCTCTCCTCCAGCTGCCCTCGCTGCGAGGAGGTCACCTCCGTTTATAACTGCGGTCACTTCTCAGCCCCGTTGCTTCCTGGCCTGCCCTACTTCTGCGTGCACAAACCAGGGAGCAGCTCACTGTGTTTGCCTTTACCTTTTGGAATTCCTGGCCCTAGCAGCAGTCACAGTAGGACTAGCCGGTATTCTCAGGTCTGGCTGAACAGGCACTGTCTGTTCTCGCGTGTGGCCATCATGCCTTCCCTCCGCTGTGTGATCTGATGCCCAGCCTTCCCAAGGCCGTGTGGCGTTTGCCGCGGCTAACACCCGTCGGCACAGGTCTGTTGTGCCCTCAAGGCTGTGCTGCTCAGAGCCAGGTAGTTTTGTTGTTGTTGTTTGTTAATTGGAGTGATGTGCTTGCTGTGTGGAGCACCTGTGTTACCGTGGCTGCCACCGAGACGTGATTCCCGGAGTGTCTCCTATGGTTCCACGTTGCAGCCTTGCCTGGAGACGGAGTTGCCCTGCTCTCCTGCGAGCCCTGGGAGTGTGTGGTCTCATGTTTCCCGTCTGTGTCTGCTTACCCGGCTCCCAGAAGCCAGCACAGGGAGCAGCCTGATACTTTCATGCTAGCTGTGGGCAGATGAACACACATCTCATTGCCGGACAACATGTGCAGTTATTTTTGTGGCTTTCTGATTATCCTGAGTAATCAGACCAAAAATATCTTCTCAAATACATTATAATTGCACTAGGGACTTCCAAACTTTTATTCAAATGGTAAATGTCTTTTTATTTCATTTTAAAAGCTCAGTGCATTATCTGCCTATCTTTAACAGAGATTCATTTAATGAGAATTAAGTTTTCCCATATTGTGGACTGTCAGACCCATGACGAGATCTTGTCGCTTGTTTCCAGAGTCAGGGCCTCACATACAGATAATTTCTCATCTGCACTAGAGGTGTGGGGTGCTCTCTCTGTTTACTTCCTTAACGCATGTCTTCCTCATTTGAAATGGCAAATGCTTCTGTCTGTTGTTTTCCTAAAATGATGAACAGGATGCTTTTTTACTATCAATTTGTACAATTCTAGAAATATTTTTATCATTTTAATTTGTTTTTAAAGAGGGAGAATGAGCTAGTCGCCCTGTTACAAGATTGCATCATGATTTTAATGATTCTCAGGAAGATTTTGCTGCCCCTTGGATGATAATTCTGCAAAGTGAGATTCTGGTTCTGTTTTGGCTGATCAGATTATAGCCCATCCCTTGAGCGCTAAACCATAGGTGTGGTTCTTCCTCCCCGTAAGCTCCTTCCTGTCCCTCCTGCTCCCCCTAAGCTGCGCCTCCTGTCATTAGTGTGACGCTCCGCACAGTCTGCCCCTGTCGCCTGCTGGGCCACGAGCACCTCCAGTGCCGTCCGGCCGATCCCTGGTCTTCCTTTCCCTCCTCTGCCCTCACGTCCTGGCCACTGTCTCCTGTGTCCCATAGCTCAGCGACTGACACCGCGGGGCCACTACAACAGCAGCCTGGCATCTCCCAGGCAGGGCTCTGCGTCTCCCTTGCCATCCCCATCTCATCCAGCCCCTCGTCCCTATTTCACGTCCAGAGTGTTTCTCACACCGTCTTCTCCTTCCACCTGTCCCAGGCCTCTCTGCCCCAGGGGCGTCTCTGCTCCTGTCTGCTCTGGACCAGTCCTTCCCAGACATGAGCACGGTAGAACCCTGTAGAAAAACAGAACTCTCACGGATCCTCCCGACATTGACTTTTACATTGTTTTCATGATAACAGTACACAATTATATGTACAAGCATAAAGCTAGATTTCAACTCCCTGAGTTTGTAGCTCTTAAATAAATATAAAACTAAAGATAATCGAGTTAACTACAACTGATGATTTTTTTAAGAATGAAATTTAAATGAACGGCATTAAATGAGTTTAACATGGAGGATGATGATGTGTTGGGGACACAGTTGCCACCGTCACGCGAAGGTGGGGACCGACTGTTACTGTGGGTTTTTATTGTTTCCAGCTTGCCTCGTGACTGTGTGGTGTAGCAACCCCAGTCCCTCGCGTTTCTTCATCTGCACTGAGAAACCGTTTTGTTTTGTGCAGCATGCAAAGCTGTCATCTGGGGTTTACTTGGTCAAAGAGTGAGTTATTTACATGTTACGTCTCCCTCTGTGCTTTCCTCGGGAGCACCGCTTGTGACTACAAGTGTAAATGTCAACTCAGGCAGTGAAACCCCATAGCAGTTCTCAGATCACTTTTTAGATACAGTCATTAAGATAAAAACTCAAAATTTAAAGAATTTCCTCGGAGAAGTTATGGTTCCTGAGACAATGTCAGGTTGCAGTGCTTCCCAGACTTGAAGGTGCGCTCAGATCGCCCGGGCAGCTCACCAAGCTCTCCCGAAACGGCACCCCTGTCCCTTCATGTTCTGCAGGCGAATTCGCGTTTCCTGGGAGTTGGAGAACATCCTCTGCGAACTGTGCAGTGCGGCGTGAACACGAAACGTGAGCAGCCGTGGGCTCTCGCTTCCCTCTGTGCGGGGGACACAGGGTACAGAGTCCCTTCCAGACGTATCCTGTGCGACCCGCCCCTTGGTTTTTGTGCTTTAGAACGAGGAGCTGGTGGTTCCAGACTGAAGGCGTTGGGTCGGGCAGTGGCTGGGGGTGCCCGGAAGTTCCGTCTGGGGAGCAGGGCGTTGCCCACGAGTAGAAACTGAAGAATGTAGCAGCCCGGCGTGGTGGCAGGAGAGAAGGAGGCGGGAGGGCCGGTCCTGCCACTTCCCGTTAGCTGACAGGTCGCTTGACCTCTGTGGCTCAGAGTTTTGTTGGTAACTCAAAACTCTGGCAGCCCAGCCAGTGCCTGACCCAACGCCTTCAGTCTGGAACCACGAGAGAGCATAGCCCTGTTGCTCATGGGACGCAGGGACACAGTGAATGCGCTGTGCGCAGTGAGGGTTAGTGCTCAGAGCACTTACAGAAGAGTGCACCTCCCGTGGCCTGGCTGGGCCACAGGGGAGCAGCGGGTGGGGGGCTCAGGTAATAAACTCAATTGAGGCCTGGGCTGCCCGGTAGAGACACGGCTCCTAGGACGCCAGGGTGTCCGGCAGGCCCGCTGACTTTTGCAGCATTTGAACACTGCATGTAATCCAAGATTATCCTCCTCGGTGAGCCATGGGGTTTATTTAAGATTGTCAAGATTTGGATTTTTCCTTCACCAAGACATTAAGATTTCTTACCATCGGAATAAATCAGCCTGATGTATTAATAGTTCCTCAGGAGGCTATGAAGCCATCTCTTCACACGCTTCCTGATTGGACTGTTTCCCTTGTTTCCTGATAAAGAAGTCCTAGTGGCCTTCACCGGGGAAGGGTAATTTCATAAAAGTGCCCACAAGCCACCAGAAAAACTGCCTAAGTCCCTCTCACGGGCCCCAGGGTGTGAGTTGGGGCTGGGGCTGGCCCCAGTGGGCAGGGACAAAGCTCTCTGGACAGAGCCGGGAGTGGCTCTGATCTACCAGTGACACCGGTGCCCCCGGCCCTGGCGTTGTTGGCATTCCATCTGCAATGGAAGACAGAAAACGTGAGCCCACAGGAGGAACCGTGTGAGGTTTTGTTGTGCTAAGTTCTAAAGTCCATGAATCCCACTGGGGAAGGATATTTCATGATTTGAAGCAACTGCTTATTTATGATGGCATCACTAGTGGTAACTGTCCCTCTCCCACTAATTCATACCAGGCCACGAAGCTGTTATTGCCTTAATTTGTAACTTAGTAACATTTTCCTATGGGCTTGGTTCAGTGCCATGTTTGGTTCACATTTGTTTAGGTTCCAAGACATCAAGGAATGCTGCATTTTGCCGCATTTACCTCAAATAATAAGAATTTGCAGAGAAAGCATCTTTCAAAGGCTCATTTGTGAGTTTCAAACTTTTTAATGTTTTCCTCCCAGCAACAATGTCGTACGGCGGTCAGATCCCCAAGCTGGCTCATACTCTATTGTATTTATGAAACGTGGTTGTGATTTAAATAAATAAAAAACAGGATTGTCACAATACTGGTAATGAATTGAAGTTTGAACTCAATTTCAGCACACGGTAACACTGGATTGTTTCTCCTATTGTGATGGTTGAGGGAGAACAGGATTTTGGAGGCTGGGGGAGGCGGCCCCCGTGAGGGGGTCTCTGCTATCTCGAGGTGTCGGGTTGTATTTCAGCACTTGGAGTTTCCCTTCTGCCTCAGCCCCGAGAACTAACTGCCATTGGTCTGAGGCTCTCTTGGTCGCTGTTGCGGTGACGGAAGCTCGTAGAGGGACAGCGGCCAGAGGAAGAGCGAAGGAGCGTCTTGCCTCGTCCTTATTCTGCACGGACAGGAGTTAAGAGGCGGCAGCAGGGAGCAGAGCAGAGGCTCCCGGGGTGAAAACTGCAGGTGAAAGGGACTCGGCTGGGAATGCCGGGAGCCGGGCCGGGTGTCAGGCCTCCGTGTCCGCCACCAGGCACCTTAGCCCCGGAGAGGCCATGAACGAGGAGGAAGGCTTGCTGGGAAGTGGTGGCTGAAACAAGAAGAAATTCTCACCAGCCATTTAAAAACAACCGGATTAAACATGGCTTCCAGAATGTGTCGGTTTCCAATTCTGAGTGGTTTTCGAGGAGCCCTGATACGGTTTCATTAAAAATGGGTTAAAGCACGATACCACAGTTCTCGTGTTAAATAACGTTACTAAAATTCGCCGATGGAATTTCAGGTTTACTAATAAGTTAAAATAGGAAATGGAAGCAACTGCAAAATAAAATATTCTTATTTATAAATATAAGGTGAGAATACAGTTAATGTGCTGTTTTCAGGAAAGGAAATTGAGGTTTCTTTCTTTAAAACATCCTACCTTTAGGTGTTTCCTGTGTGCTTATAACGCAGCCGTGCAAAGGTCTAAGGCAGCACGTCGTGATGTTGTGTGCTACATTTGTTGGACTAGTGGGCACATCTTTTAGCGTTCACCTGCATCACAGAGCTAAGTTCTACACACACACACACGCATGTGCGCACGGGGAAGTCTATTGAATGTACATGTCGTATGTAAAAGGGAGGAGAATACCAAATTAACAACCTAAAAATAGGTATAATTTACTTAGGATGGCAAAGATACAAGGAACGTTTAAAAATGTAAAAATTACCTGTATGCCTACTTTCTCTTTTTTTATTTACGTAAGACTTTCTATTTGGCTGTGTTTCCTCGCAGGGCATGCTGTTGAAGCGAAGTGGCAAATCACTGAATAAAGAGTGGAAAAAGAAATACGTCACCCTGTGTGACAATGGCGTGCTGACCTACCACCCGAGTTTGCATGTGAGTATAGCCCCGCGGAACGGTTAACAGGCCACGGGCCTCAGCTAAACACTGGGGGAGGGGGCCCTGCCAGCAGCCCGGCCTCTCGTCTCTGTTTGAAGTTAAATTCAAGTTTGGTGTCTGCCCAGTCATGAGGTAAATAACACCGTCCCTCACGCTCTGTGAGGCCACGTGCCTCTCCCTTTCCTCTCCGTAACAATCTGTGGCTCTCTGATTCTACAAATTACAATAAAAGGCACAGATGAAAGCACAAACTTTTAAATGAGAGCAAAAAGACAGGGGCGAGGATTAATAGAAGGGAGAAAGAAGAGTGATCTGTCTGAACATCTAGAATGAAGGAAACAGTTAGGCTGGAACCCAGGATTCGGCTTTGGAAAGCTGAGAACAAACACAAGACGTTACATGCAATTCGTGACTCAATTTTTATTGCCAGATAAGAACACGTTCCTGTTCACAGAAGGCAGGAGAGACTTTATGTGTTAACAAAATTTGTTATATTAGTCATTTATATGAGATAGATTTTTAAAACAGGATTAACTTTATTCTTGGGGGAAAATGTAGACACCCTACCCGCAGTTACTTCTTTTTGCAAGCCTTGATAAAATTTAAAGTTAGGGTATTAATTATAGTTCCATAGCAACACGTTCCATGAATCTTTGCTTGATGCAGAGAAATGTGTAGATTAGAACATACAGTGTTTGTTGGTGATAATCACTGTCATCCCTTGGTATTGGCAGGGGACTGGTTCCAGGGCCTCTTGCAGATACCAAAATCCAAGCACGCTCAAGTCTCTTATGTAAAACAGCCTGGTGTTTGCATATAACCTACGCACATTCCCCTGTATACTTTCAGTCATCTCTGGGTTACTTATAATACCTAATACAGTGTAAATGCTGTGTACATAGGTAGGTGTTAGGCTGGGTCTTTTTTAATTTGTATTATTTTTATTGTTGTGTTGTTTTTGTTTTTTTTTTTAATATTTTTAGTGCACAGTAGGGTAGAATCTCTAGATGCAGAACCACAGATATGGAGGGCCAACCATATATCACTGTTAATTTTTAAAAATTTGAAATGATTTTTAAATTTGCACAGTTATTGACAGGAAGTTAGAAATAAGCATTTTGGAGAAAAGTAACATCCCTCCTAAAATACCACCTAGAGAGCATGCCTGTTAACACTTTGGGGTGCATACTCCCAGCTATTTCTGTGTGTAAGTGCTTTTCCCTTCCACAAGCATGTGGTCACCCTGCATACTCTGCCTGCAGCCTGCTTTTCTCACTAATGGTAGGTCTTTCCACGTCAGCAGATTTACCTGCGCACCACCATTTTTAATGGCTATATAATATTCCATGGTTCAGATATGCCTTAAGTGATTCAACCGTATCTCAAAAAGGAACATTTGACAAATAAATTTACTTTGAATTTTTTCACTATTGTAAGTAACTCTAGTTACGTATATGACCCTGTATTTATACCTCTGTGCCCTTGTCCATTTCCCTAGGATAAATGCCTAGTGGCCAACTTCCTGAATTGAAGATTATTTGTGCTTTTTATGGCTTTTGGTGTATGTTGTCAAATTCCTGGAAAGAGTGTATCAGTTTATCTCCTCGAGCAGTATACACAAGAGGGCTTTTTCCGTGCACTCTCTTGTACACTTATCTTTAAAAAAAAATCTTTTCCAATATTATAGATAACAAACGGTATCCCTGGTGTCAAATTTGCTTGCTGGTGTGAATTGCCCTTTGTCTTATAGCACTAGCTACACCTTTCAGAACCATGTCAAAAAAACAGGTGTTTCATTAGGCATCTCCGACTTGTTTCTGATGTTAATGGAAATACCTCCCTGCCTTACTGTTCAGTAGGCATTTGAGATATATGTATATAGACGTAGGTAGGTATATTCTTATATAGAAAGAGATATTCTTTATTGTAGTGACCAAATCCCTTTGTGCTCCGAGTCCTGCTAGTTTATTTTTGGAATAGAGTCGGGCTGGGTCACCAGGTGGCCTCCATGTGAGAGACACATAACACCAGTACCAGGAGGCCCACCTGTGACCAGACCGCACACCTTTCCAAGACTGCCACACATTTAGGTCTTTCTAGTTCTACACCCCCAGCCCCACACCCCCAGCTTCTGTCAGAACACCAAAGCACACGGGGTTCTAATGGGGTCTCTCTCCAAAGCTGCCCATCAGCAGGGAAGGCTGCCCTCTTGGCGACTTAGTTCTTCCTAAGACCCTGCCAGAGAGCAAAGGTCTAATTATTGACCCAGTTGCTTTATGTAACTTAGAGAGAGAAGTGTAATCAAAATATTCTTCTTACTAGGACTTCCCATTAAAAAGTGAGATCTGATTGATGATACATTTCAAGTCCCCGCATACTCACCCGCTGAGCCCAGGCTCAGGCAGAGGGACGTTTGCTGCTTCTTGCCAAGGGGCTAAGATGGTAACAATGGTGTGTACTGGAAAATTCCTGTGGGGGGGCTTGATGCCTGCTTGCTTTTCATCCCAACCTCTTGATTATATAATCACAATCAGTTCTTCAAAAATTCTTCTATTCCCAGGCTCTTTCTTATGTTTGCCAATTCCATCTTTTTTTTTTAAAAGCATACGTGTATATTATTGGGAGTACAGAAGGAGCAAGTGGGGCTTTGTTATATATTAAAAATTGTATAGCAAGCAAGAGCCAGTGTCATTTTCAAATGCAATTCATTTCAAATGCAAGCCAGTCTCCTGGGAACTGAAATTCTTGATGCAGGTACATAGTTCCCTAAGGGAGTGGCTTAATCCAAGAATGGATTTAAATTACTGGAGCCTGGAGAGATGTTATGACCTTCAATGTAATCCTTTGCTGATTTTATTTTCACAGCCAAGCTTTGGATAGAAGTTTGGAGGGGCAGTGAGTCCCAGGTCTCTTCTCTGAACCGTGTCTGGAATGGATCTGTTCTGAGCTTTTAGGGGAACTGCAGATCCCAACAGCCCAGTGGGTCTGGCATTCTCAGTTCAGAATGGGAAGAGGTGTTCGAGGGACACCCGTGGGCAGAATCCAGACATTCCTTAGTAAGAAAGTTAGGAGTATGCAGATGTGTTCCTAGTTCAAGTCCTAAAATTCTGCACCGTAGAGTGGCCCAGTTATTTCAGTCTGGGAAGTTTTGAACGGTGATAGAACCAAACGATCCCAGTTAAACACCCATCTCAGTATAACACCCACATCCTAGGTTCCCTCCAAGGTGTACTGTGGCTGGGAGACCACTAAGGTGACTGCACAAGTCATTGGCCACATATGATGATGGCATAAGTGGTTAAATATTGGGGAAATTTGCCAAAATTGGTGGCTTTGGTGTTTCAGAGTCTTTGTTATTGGTCATAACCACATTGCTGGCCACACGGTGGGACGTGAGCTCTCCTAGCTCACCCTGATAACACTGTGTTGTCTGACCATCAGACGCTGCTACCTTTTCTGTTCTGTGCAGTTGGGGGCTGTGTCTAGCCTCCCTAGACTCATTCAAGTCAGTAAAGGTAGACATTAACCTGTCAGTGGACCAGAATGCCTCCCTCTTTTGTACTACAGGGAGGTGTCGTCAGTCTAGTTAGTGAGAATACACATCCTCGCCCACCATTTCTCTCCAAGGCAGGTTGGGTCCAGGTTCGGTAGGCACTCCTGGTGCAGGGCTCTGCATTGATCTCCCATAGCTCAGCCTGCAGCCCATTTCTTTCCGTGGAACCAGGGAAAAGACTGGACTAAACCATCTGATATCTTTAAATAGAGTTTTCTACAAATACGTGTTTACCAATAGTGGGGTAACTGTGCCAGCTCCTACCACTCACTTAAGAAGCTTAGGTCATTAAGTTACCAAAAAGGAAACTAGCATGGTTTTTGGGGAATGGGATTCTGATACACTACTACTTCTATTATGGGGTGGGAGTGAGGGCTTGAGAGTCCTGGCTTGAGGATACGTAGAACACTGAAGATTGAGACAGAGGTTGGTGGGGCCACGCAGCAGCCCCACTGAAACCGACATTCTCACGTGGCCGTGTGGCGGTCGTATACTGGCACAGACGTTTATGTCCTGTCCATGCGTGTGCTGCTCACAGTCCCCGTCAGTTGGACCCTGATGCTGCCACTGGGCACCTTCCACTCGGTTATCCTGTGAAACTCAAGGAGCTGGAGGGAGGGTCTTGCACACAAAGGACTGGAGCAAGAGCAAGCAACTGAGTCTAGTTCAGAGGGAAACAGGCCAGCGTGGCGGGGATGGGGCTCATGGTTTATCGCAGTCCCTTCGCTGTGGCCCCTTCACTAACGATGCAGAGGAGTCCCAGGGTGCTTTGTCTGCTCTTCAGGATCCAGCCCAGGAAGTGGCATCATAGGGTCTCTGCCACCTTGTCCTTCTCCCTCTGTGGCACAAAGATGCTCGGGAGTAGTGGCCAGTGTCAGAGGGTGGCCTGTGGGGGACAGCAAGGCTGCTCTGCGCTGCTCCCGTGTCAGCCAGGTTAAAGTCCCAGGTGAGCTCCTCAGCCAGTGCTCCGAGGACAGACGGGAAGGCCAGGGCCAGGAGTTGATAGGGATGGGTCCAGAGTGCTGTTGCTTGGAGCGGCCACCCCAGCCACTGCCCACAGCAGCCTTCCCTGGGGCCGTCGCACCCCTGCAGCCTGGCATTCCCCTACACTTGCTTGGAGAAGTTGCCCGAGCAGCAGTGGGCTCGAGCCTTGGCCTCCTCTGGGCACTGTGGAAGCGGAAGGCGACCATTTCCCAAACTTGCTCAAAACTCCCGGGGAGGATTTTAAATGTCATCTTTGGTTGTCCTGGGGGAAAAGCTCTCCCGGAAGAGGTCAGTTGGATTCCTTAGGTAAACGGATATGGTTTGCTTATTGTACAGGTGTCCATGGGAGTGTTCGTGTAAAAGATCATCCTCTGGACACGCACTCCCGAGTTTCAATCCCAAACAGATGTTTTCTATATATTTGTGTGTTAGAAAACACACCCGGCCTCATATCAAAACAAACAGTCTGGTGTGGCCCCAACTCGTGGAATCCTAGCAGGACGACTTGCTCCTTGAAACTGTGGCTTCAGAAACAAACAGCCAGTCTCGAAATTGGGGACACCTGGCCTTGCAGGACACGATGGAGTTGGTGGGAGGCTGAAAGGTGCTTAGAACAGGTCAGGTGCCTTAGGAGGCTCTCGGACGTTGGTCCCCACGGACTGCCCGTCTCCCCCAGAACTCAGGCAGGTTTCTGCACACAGAAGGTAGAGGCAAGGGACCTCGGCTGGCTAGTGACCTCCCCAGTGGCACTGCCTGCTCATCACATTTCCTTCACATTTATGGTCCTTTCCCCTGGTCACATCTCCTTCCTGAGCCCTCAAAGTCTGCCCACTGCGTGGCGTCGTCCCCTGGGAGAGTCTCTCTGTTCTGTCCCCCGGAGCCCCGAGTCCCAACCGCACGAAGACTGTTGAGGAGACCACAGTCCTCGTTTCCTTTGATGGAGCCTCACCCTCACTCTGTCCTGTACTTGGCCCAAGCAAACCTGTGCCTCCCTAGACCACAGGTGGAAGGTATGGAAAGAAACCTCCCACCCCAGGTCTGTTTGCTGTTGAAAACCTTAAATCTTTTTCCCCAGGAGGCAAGAACCTCTGTTTGTAAGCAGTGCAATAGAATTGCCTATGAGTGGCGAGATTTTAAGAAGTTTCTCTGGAAATCAGGGGGAAATGGGCAAAACGTTGAGCCAACCCAGACTTAGAAAGGTCCCCAGAAGTTTATGTTCATGCCACCTCCATTCCCCACATCTGCTTGGCTTGGGTTCCACGGGTCTTGGTCCCCACCCTGCACTCACTGCCACATCCCAGCCTCCTCCAGCTCTTCCCCAGGCTACAGAGGCGGGGCATGGGCTGCCTCGGGGTGACGGGGTCCTTGCACCTCCTTGCTCTGGAGGCAGAGGGGTGGGGTGTGGGCACAGGGAAGAAGTGATAGTGGGTTTCAACTCTAGGAGTTTCTCAAGACCGGTGGATCCCAAACTGGGTGCCCACGATAGTCACAGGGGTCTGCTGGTGGGCAGGATGACAAGGACAGTGGCCAGAACCAGGAGTGTCAATCAACAACACGGTTCCTATAGCAGGGCATGCCCAGCAGCAATGGACAGGGGCCTTGGGCTGCCCATCCTGACCGGAATTTGGACTGTGTCCGTGCAGCTTTCATATCATACATAGGTACCCTGGTACGATCAGGCCGCATGTCATTCTGGTTGGTACAGTTGAAGGTAGACATTGAGAAACTGGCTGGAAGATATCTGTTCTGGAAATCTGGAGAAAGAATTCTCTCACTGGGCAGGAAGTTTGATGATATTGTCTTCTAGACCTCTTCAGACTAGGAAGAGTGTGTGCTCTGAAATTTTCACCAAAAACTCTTAGCAAACTAAAGCCAATGGAGTTAGTTGGACTATTAAGGAAAAACCTGTCCTGGGATTGAAGGTGCTAAGCGGTTACTAAGACTCGGGCCCAGACCACCCCAGTCCAGTTGATTCATCTTTCTGGAGATGCTCTTACAAAATTAAGTGACACCTATAGCAGTTTAGGTAACAGATGGGAAGCTCAACCAAAATACCAAATGAAACTGCTTCAATAGGGCGATTTACCCAGGACTGAGGGACTTCCCAGGGCACAAGACTTTCACTGCTAAAATCAGGGAGGTGCCTGGCAACCTGCGCCCAACTGGTCACCCTTGCACCAAGACCCACCCACCTAACTGCTCCTGTGTCTCCACCTGGCATTTTGCAAAGATGATGCTACACATTTAAATAAGGCTAAAATAACACCGAGTGAGCGTGTTGGCTTCTGCTGCTGCTCTGTGGTCTATGTTTTTGTTTCTCTGAAAAATTGTACATCTCCAAGACCTCTAAAAAGCCCTAAGTGCTTAGCTTTCTCGGGGGGACCCGTGTGAGTATCCGGATCCCTGCTGGGGCGATGGAGGGCGGCCTGTGCCACGATCCTGAGATTCCCTTTCTGTGCACTTAAATGTGAGCCTCAGGGAGCACCTCGGTAGAAAAATGAAGGGGATAATGAGAAAGAACTTGGACCTCAGGGCTTCACAGTTCAGCGTGGCTACCTATTCATCTTCCGTGTCCAGAGTGCAGCCGTGGAGGGCGCGGCTGAGGTTCCTGCTGACAAAGGCGTGCGCGGTGGGATTCCTAAGTAGACCTGTGAGAACGAGCTCAGCGGCCACATGGCCAGGCCAAGGACTTTGCGGCCACCTGTCTAAGAGGGCTCACTCTGCGTCCTGGCCCTGGCTCTCTGGGTTCCCTGCAGGGACATTTGGCAGGTCCGATGGACCCTCCGCTACAGCCTCTCCTGGTAGGTGTGTGCGTGGGTTGCTCCTGTTTTTACAAGTCTCCTCCTCTGGTTTGTGTCCCACTCTGCACGTCGCCCGCGTGAAAACGTCTGTGGCTCTGTCATTTCTCCCTCACTCACGAACTGGAACTTTCCTTCTTGAAGGACATTCGTTTCTAGGCAGATCTGTATCGGATCGAGCAGCTTGGATGCTGCTGCCACACACGGGGCCTTCGATTCTGTGTGTTGCTGGGGCTCGGTTTTCTTTTTTTGGAGTCAGTAGAGTCAAACTTGGAGTCTGTAAAATTGACATCAGAATGCAGATTTCAGACAGTTTCTAGTTTCAAAATCAGAAAGTCCACTTCTTTACTGATACAAAAACAACAAAAAGATCTGAGATGATTCCTAAGTAGGTATTTGCCTCAAAATAAATCATTCAAGAAACAGAAGACACATATGTGCGAGAACAGTGGCGCTTAACTGGGCTCACTGCTAGCAATTGCCATTGCAAATGCACGCAGTCCTCACGTGAAATGGGGACATTTTACCTGAGGACCGAGGGGTCACTACACCTCTGATCAGTCCCCTCACCCAGCCTCACATGTCTGCTAGGGGACCTCACATTTCTCCAGGTGATGAACATCGAGATACACTCGGAGAAGCTCTTCAGTGGCTTCCCCAGAACATCGAAGGTGGCAAAAGGCTCCTGTCCAGGTGGTTAGATCAGCACATGCAAAGCCCAGTTTCCAGATGTGAGGCCGACTGAACCGTGGAATGACTGATAGCCCTAGAAAGACGGGCCTCCTTTCTTACTGAGAAGAGCGTAGTCAGCCGTTTCACGTCTGTGGCACACTGCCCTGGCAAGCTTATGTCACCTTGCCCTCAACAGCTATTTAACTTGCTCCCCTTTAGTGAGCCGTGGTGCTGGAAGCCGTCCCCTGGTCTTGCCAGCCTGGTGCCTGTGTTTCCATGTGCTATACCTGTGCTGCAGTGTGCCATGTCCCCTGCAGGCAGGTGTGCTGTGTCCATCCTGCAGGTGTGCCTCCATGGCCTTCTACAACAGGCCCTTCTGAATCCCAGGCCCCATCTAGTGGACCTGATCGAGGACAAAGGCTATGTTCCCCCACCCCCACCTCCGTTTGCCCAGGGGCTGGGACGTGCTTGGCACATAGGTGTTGCTGAGCACTTCCAGGTCACAGCGACTCTAGTGCGGCCGCACCGGAGCATCAGGTCACATGACTCCCGTGGTATCTTTGCCCCTAGACCACCTGGACGCTGAACCTCACCATCCACAATCATGACTCTGCTTTAAAAATCCTGGTGAGATTGAGACTGAGAATACTCACTACATTGCACAACATGACCCTCCTAAGGGTACGCGCGCACACACACAGCAATACACAAGTACGATGAAATCTTGAAACACTGCTAGAATCCAAAAGCATAATCCATTTAAAGAGATATTAGGAAATTATGTTATAGGTATCAAAGAACAAATATCTGGAATTCTGTGGCAACAAATCAACATTTCTGTTCTAGTCTGAGCTTCCTGCTTTAGGCAACTGGGAATGGGTTCATAAATGATAGGTCAAACCACAACAGGTGTTTCTTCTAGTTTCTAAGCCTGGCAGGAGTCAGCTCTGAGGAAGCAGAAAGAGTCCGAGTTTGTTGGCTGTTGCTGGGACGTAGGACAGAGCCTTGTCCACACGGGGACAGAGGCCCACGCACTGCGGTCTGCAGGTGTACAGGGCTTTCCTGGATGCGGCCTGTGTCCAGTTATCCCAGGGAGTCACTTTCACAGGGAGTCCTGGCCCCCCCAGCCAGTGACGCGACTGTCACCTTAGGGACCTTGACGTGTAGGTATTGTCTACTTTAAGTCGTACATGATGCCACACCTTGGATTTGAGGCAGCTTCCAGCAGACAGTTGATGTGACAGTTTATCGCGAACACACACGTAGGACCACACGTGCACGGGCGCACACAGGGCTGCGGGCACAGCTTCATCACAGGTTGTTTTATACGGAGAATGAAATAATGGTGTTGGATCTCCGTGACTCCCAAAACTTCATTACCTTCTTCCGTCTTAACGATTCCTTCATTTCCGAGGTGTCCAGTCGGCTCCTGCAAGCCGACCGCTCCTGGCGTGCAGGTGGAGGGAGCACCAGGCAGGCGTCTGCAGTTGCGGTTTCAGATCCTGCCGCTGCCCCACCCCCTCCACAGTGGCCTCCGAGGTGGCTGTGTGGAGCCCTGGACTTGGGGCACGATGTGAAACCACATTATGGGATGGTTGCTTCTCTGGCTGCTCTTCCTCCATCTCAGCCTTGGCCTCTGCCGTGCATCCAGGACGGCCGCAGCCGTCTCCCTTACAGAGATGCTCTTCCCAGCCCAACCCCCGCCGGACTTGCAGACCTGCCTTGCTGCTCGGGTCATCTAGAGCAGGGTCCTGCCCGTAAAGCGCTCCCAGACCAGCCAGCGGTGCAGAGCAGCAGCTGCCCCCGTGCTGCTCTGTACTGTCACCTCCTAATTGTCGTCGCGTTTGTGCCTCCCTCCGTGTCATTCTTCCCAGTGTTTTGATGATGGAGGAGAGTCCCACTTTGCCTTCAGATGAAGTCCTTGCTCCTTGAAGTGACGTGTTGGGCTCTGCCTGCCACCCGCGTCCTGAGACTCACCCCATGCCCACTGTCCCTGTTTTCTTTTATTTTCTCCCACTTGCCCTATCCTCGGGCCCCAGGTCTGGGCGGTGTGGTTGCCTCTGCTGACCCCGTTCCTGTCTACCTGACCCCGTTCCTGTCTACCACTCTTCTTGCCACGCTAGCCCCTCTTTCCAGTCCTGCCTTCAGTGTCGCTGGGGAGCTCCCTCCCCGAGACCCGTCGGGCCCCTGCCTGCTGTGTGAGCCTCGCCTGACTCTGTGGGTCGTTCCTGTCCTTTCTTGGCTCATTTCAAGGCCAGAGTCTCCCACAAAACTGAGAACAAAGGGCCAGAGACCTTGTGGGTCTTGTCACCAATATAACCCTAGCATCTGGGACATCGTCTTGTTGGTTGAGTGAATGAATGAATGAATGAATGAATGAGGGCACAATTAGCCGATACGCTTGTCCGGCCCTTAAATCTGTAGGGCTAGAATTCTCGAAACCATGGGAAAGGGATCTACCAGCCGATGCTCTTAAGCCACAGAAACACGTCCCAGTCATGTCCAGGCTCCATTTGCTACAAATTGAAGAAAGGATCTCCGTGGTGTAGGAGGAGCTTGGGGGGGGTTGTTTTGGGGGCTTTGGGGGTTTTTTGGTTTGTGTTTTGCTTTTTAATTATAGTAAAATACTCGCTACATAAAATTTGCCATCTTAACCATTTTAAATGCATAATTCAGTAATATTATGTATATTCACATTGTTGTGTGAGCAATCTCCGGAAGTTTTTCATCTTGCAAAACTGAAATTCTGTACCTATAAACACCAATTCCTCTCCCCTCCTCTCAGCCCCTGGCAGCCAACATTTCACTTTCTGTCTCTATGGATTTGTCTCCTCTAGGGACCTCGCAAGTGGAATCATGCCATATTTTTCTTTTTTACAACTGGCTTATTCCACTTAGCATTATGTCCTCAAGGTTCATACATACTATAGCAGATGTCAGAATTTCCCTCCTTTTTATGGCTGAATAATAGTCCATTGTATATACGTATCTCATTTGGTTTATTCATCTTTGGATGGACACTTGGGTTGCTCCTCGGCTCTTGTGACTAATGCCGTTGTGAACATACGTGTACAGACACCTCTTCAGAGCTTGAGGTTTTACATGTAAAAACTATAACATGGGAGAGCTATAGAGGGGGGCTGAATTTTAAAGCTGCCCAACCTTGCCAGGGCCCTGGTCGAAAGAAGCCCCTGGAACATTTGCTGGGCCCAGGCATGAATATGGTGAATCGTGGAAGCTTAATAACCTGAATGACGGTCTGGAACCCATGTGGCCACGTGGGCTCTCCCCGAGTTTGCCGAGCTCCCGTCCCCGGGTGACTCAGGACGTATTTTTATCATTCCTCCAGCCTATTTGAGAGAGTGTGATTAATTGTTTCTCCCATATGTCAACGCCTCCAAAGCCATGGCATGATACTGCCATGATAGTAGAAATATTTTCAGGGCATCTCTACAGCTTTTGTTGGAAGAAAGTGACTACTCAAAACCTCATTCCTTTTGCACATAGGCACAAAAAGTTAGATTCTTTATCAAAGTCTTATTTCTGTCTAAAGAATTCCTTGTTTGCTCTATATAGCCTCCAGGGTTTGGAAAGTGTTTAGGATTTAGAAATAAATAGCCGAAATGTGTCCTCACTACATTTCAAGTTGTCTCGATGCAGATAACACGTAGTGAATGGAAGTAGGGCGAGACTAGTCAAAGTAATGTCCTCATGTTTCTATAAAAATTAAACCGCCAAACAGCCTGGCTAACCTATTTTCTACGTTGGAACACTCTGCCTTTCTGCATTTCTAAATGAAATGAAAAAAATAGAGCATATGTGTGTATATGTGTGTTTCAATAAATATACAGATTTAACGGCATGGCTTATGGGCTGAGTCTTTAAGCTTCTAGTGGAGTCCGCGGGACGTCGCTCTATCGGTACATAGCACGGCGTTTCTGACAGTCACCGGCCATCCTGTGTACCCAATTTATGTCATTTTGTTTTCCATTCTCAGCCCTTTAGTGTTACTAATTGAAGCCAAAAATTCCTGCAAAAGGTAAATAAATCAAAACCCTCTGTTTTCCTCAGTGACAGTCACAACCCAGGACTCTGTGGGAGAGGATGGCGGTGGGGGGTGGCGAGGAATATTTTTCCACTTCTGCTAAGAAATGGAATTTCATTATTGTATTTTATAAATATTTTCTCCCGTGGCTCATAACCTGATTGCCGGCTTGTTGCCGAGGCCTCGCGAGGCAGGGAGAGGCGGAGCCGGGGAGGCCTGTTTCTTCTCAGGTGTGCCTGTGGCCCCAAACGGAAACCAATCAAGGTGCGATTTATGTTCATTAAGTGCTTGTCAAAACTGAAAAATTTTCTAATCAACAGCAATCTAGCTGCGGCCCCCTCAATGGCTGGGAGGGCCGCCTCTGCTGCATCGGCTATTTGCCTGTTACAACTCTAGGCTAAAAATCCGCTGATGATTACATTAGGCTAAGCTGCGAAGTAAATGAACCATGTCTTATTTAGGCGCCACTAGCTTCAGAGTAGTCCTGCCCCGCAGGGCACTTGATAGCGTTTTATGGCTTTAAAATTAGTGTAGCTTCCCATTTGCTGCAGGGTGCTGCATGTTATGCCTTTGAACTCAATAAGCAAAGGGAAGGGGGCCTTTTGTTTTTCCCCCTTATTTTTTTTTTTCCTTGCATTTTAGCAATTTTGTTTTGCATCTTTTCCAGACGGCATTTTGCAATAAAAATGTCTGACTACCATAGACGTGCCTCCCCCACCAAAAAAAAAAAAAAAAAGAAGAAGAGGAGGAGGAGGAGAAGAAAAAGGAGAGAATGTCATGCATTTGCAGAGGGCCAATTTTTTCCCTATGCTGCAAAGTGAAAACTAGCTTTGCAGGTCACCCTTAATGGCTCATGATGTCAGAATTGCTACCTCAAGTGGGAACAACACCTCGAGCTCATGAAATAGCCACATAGAGTCAGAGGAAAAATATTTCAGTATTTTTATTGGAAAAGAATAGTAAGAGCTAACATTTATGGAGGGCCCTGGTGCTCTCCTAAGTGCTTTATATATTATCTCAGTGAATCCTCACGACAATAGCATGCGGCAGGAACTATTATTCTTCCTACTTTTAAAGATGTGGCAATAGAGACCCAAAAGGATGCTATAACTTGCCCCGAGCATGCAGCTGCTAAGGGAGTGGAGATTGAACCCCAGATTCTCTGACTTTGAGACTCACTCTCGGACCAGGAGGAAGATGAGTTTTGTCTTCCGAAGTCGTCTTCAGGAAATCAGAAAGTCGCGGTTATCAGCGAACTGGCTGCTATTCATTTGAACCTCATCTGATACAAGGTGAAAGACATTAGATTTAGGAAAATAGAATAATTACTGTAAAGGCAGTGCATGGAGGGAAAAATATAGGCAACTTCTAAATAGGCCTAGGTGAAAGCTTAAATATTAGAAGTACTTAAAATTTGAGATAGGCAAAAGCTTAAGTGGGAATTTTTTTGTGCTTCCTTAGGTCAAAGGGCAGAAGGCAAGGCATAGCTGTCTTTAGTACCCCCAGAGAACAGATGTGTGTGCTCTGCTGTCTTAAAAATCTGTTTCTTTTAGAGACACTTATTCTAGCAAATTCATCCCAAGAAATCTGAAGTTTTAAATAAATACAGACAGGTAATATCACTATGATGAACATTCCTATACAACTCAAAAATTTCCAGAGTCTAGTCGTTTCCAGCCATATTTAAATATTAAATTACTAGGATAGCAACGGAATGGTGCTGGCTCCTTGAAGTTCCTTGTGAAATTTCACTCATGCCTACAGCGACTGAAGACAGGCAGCCGTTTTCATACGCGAAGCATTCATTTTGTATGGGGTAGGTTTGAGCACACATGGGTTACAACTGGGTAATATTCAATTTAACCTAAAATGAGAAAAATCTTTCTTGCAGGGTAAAGCTCAATATATAACAGTAGGTCAATCAAGACAGATACAATCAAGAAGCAAAGGAAATATCCATAATTTGATTTGGAATTTTCTGCTATTTTGATTTATATTTTAATAACCTATGCCCCTGGGCTGATGTTGGACTATAGCCCACAGATGTTGGATGCAAGCCACCACGGCACGTGGGCTGGAGATTTCGGCTTTTGTTGTGGTTTTGCAGCTCTGCGTTGCATATGAAGCCACCATGGGTCCCAGACAAGGCTTCCCCAGCCTTCTCTCTTACCACATTTTCCATAATTACCCAGACCCAGTAAAGCACTTACCAAGTAAAGAATGGTCTCCTAACCATTGCCTGTTCCTCTGTCACCATTAGACCTTCTCCCTCTGTTGGCCAGTGGTCACTTTCATAAGCACTCGTCAACTGGTCTTTCCCAAGGCAGTTCTGAACGTGAAACGCTGGAATTCTGTTGGCTGTCTTGGGAAACAAAATTATTTCTCATAGGACTTTGCGCTTTGAAGCTGCCTCCTACCTTGCTATTGTGACTGTGATCCTTTGGAGAGAAGGAGAAACTGTCTTCTTTGAGTTCTGTGATCTGAAAGGTTGTGGCCAGAAGATTTTTCATAGTTTTACAGTATTTTCAGGAGTGTGACTTTCTTCTGTGCCTGTGACTATGTATGAGGCTATTGTTTATTATTCATGAATGTTGGGCTTGAACATTTGCTTGATCTTTTTGAATGGATGGTACTATATGTGTCTTTATAGATTAGTTTCCTTTGAAAATAATATTAAATGGAGTTTGGGAGCAGCAATGCATCTTAACAATGGCTTCTCTTATATACTTTTTTTTTTTTTTTTTTTTTTTTGAGCCCAAAAGTGAGGCTTTTTAAAAATAGAACTTAAACTACTGCTTCCTTTTTGAGCCAGGGCCTTCATGAAGTACAGTGAAAATGGGGAATAATGCGTCATTCTTCTCCACCAGAAGACAAACAGATGTGAAAAACATTTGCAAGATCATTGCGAGGTCCAACGCTTGGTTCTTCCCCCAGTTGTGTGCATGCAATCACACACATTAAGGTAGACTAGTGGTTCTCAAATCTTGTGGGCTCGGGACCCCTTTACCTTCTTAAAAGCTACTGTGGAACCCCAAAGAGCTTTTGCTTATATGGCTTTTATCTATTGATATTTACCTTGTTAGAAATCCAAATGGAGACAATCTTTAAGTATTCATATAATCCATTTAAAGTAACAGTAGTAAACCACCCATTACTTGTTAATGTAAATACTATTTTTATGAAAAGTATAGTTTCCGAAAGAAAATCACGAGAAGAGACAGCATTGTTTTATATGTTTTCAGATGTTTCTGATACCTGGCTTAGTAAGAGAGTTGGATTCTCATATCTGCTTCAATCTGTTGCAATATGTTGTTTTGGTAAAAGTATGTGAAGAAAGTCTTACCTCATACAGATGTGCAGTTGGAAGAGAGGAGGAATATTTTAAAAGATATTTCTGATAATTGTGGATATTCCCCTTGCATACTTCACTAAAACTCAACATGTGATAGTTTCTTAAAGCTTAGTAATACAACATGGAATCACATATTTTTCCTTCTCTGCTACATTAAAATCCATCAAACTGACTTGTACTTTTTTTTTTTTTTCAGCATATTATGGGGGTACAAATATTACGGTTATGTATA
>VBSM01003186.1:3936844-3972069 GCA_008086735.1 Cheirogaleus medius
ACTCATGTATTGTTGGGCACCTGGGTTGTTTCCACAACTTTGCAATTGTGAATGAAATTTCTTCCTGTTTTATCCATGCATGTGACATCATGTATCTGTCATTTCAAAAATATTGTGTTTTGGCCAGGTGTAATTTCTCACACCTGTGATCCTAGCACCTTGGAAGGCCAAGGTGGGGAAATCACTTGAGACCAGGAGTTCAAGACCAGCCTGGGCACAGCAAGACCCCCATCTCTACAAAAACTAAAAAAGTTAGCCAGGCATGGTGGCACATACCTATAGTCCCACCTGCTCAGGAGGCCAAGGGGGAAGGATACCTTGAGCCCAGAGTTTGAGGTTCCAGTGAGCTGTGATGGGGCCACTTCATTCTAGCCTGGATGACAGAACAAGAACCTGTCTCCAATAAATAAATAAAATACTGTGTTTTGAAATGAAGTATGCAGATTTCCAAATGGCGACACTTTTCTTCATATAATATCCAAAAATTCCATTCATTAACATCCCCACCAATCTTGTCAGAAAAGTTGCAGCTAAGTCTTTGGGAAGGTATCAAGCTCGTGGTAAGAGATACAAATTTTTTAAATTCTCATTTTCTCCAGAAAGCTCAGATTTCATCATTGGCCATGAACACTGTCAGCTATTTCCCTTGAAGTGCGTGCTTTGTTTATTTTCAAGACAATATCTACCAGATACCCAAGACTGAGTAACCATAGTTGGTCTACATCTGGCATAGTCTCGCTTTCAAGTAAAAATATTGTACCACCAAATAAGTGGCATACTTTCCATGTCATAACCCAGAAAATTAAAGAGATGTGTACTCAGTTGTTGAAATTTTTAAAAATAGCTTGTTTTGGTTTATTAAAAATTTGTAAGTGAAACTGGTTTTATTTGTTTTTACTTAGAGAGCACAGCAATGAATAATTTAATGACAACCCATGCAGTTCGGGGCTACCTCCTCGATTCATGTTAAGGTGTCGGCATTTTTACCCATGATCACTTTTGCAACCAACAAAACAAATTTCAACATGGCGAAAAAGAGGCAAATAATGCTTTAGAATTGTTTCGAAATTTTTATGGAATCAGAAACTCCCTGATAGGGTGCCAAGGACCACACTTTGAAGATTGTTAAGCTATTTTATGCAAAGGGGAAAAGCTCAATTACATTGGCCATGTCAAAAAAAAAAAAAACCTAACAAATTTCAGTATGTCTGAAGAGTTATCTTAGTCAAAATATTAAATATTAAAATAAATATTAAGTTTATTGGCATATATGTGCAGTCAGAAACCAGAACTTATTGGGAAAACCTAACTGGAACAAAGATTTCCATTGTTTTTTCCATCACTTAATTATGCAAATTAAGAGTCTTAATACTTTTTAAAAGTATATGTAGAAATGGAGTGTGTTGATTACGTTATCGATACTTGAAGAGAGTGGGGTTTAAGCACTGGCAGATTTCCAAAGCCTTGTGCTTTTTTTCGGATGGTCCAATTTTGAGATGCCAGTCATATCATTTATGCATTTCATCTTAGCTTTAAGATCGTGTTAACTGCTTTTGGGCCCCCTATGAACACATCAGCAAACCATCTTTCACCAGACAGCCAAAGGTAACCTCTGGACGCAGGCGGTGAGAATCAATATACTAAGAGTATTTTTAGGGACTATTGATGGATTGCTGTATTTTGAGCTTAACTTCAAGTGCCAAATGCCCCAGAGCTGACTAAGATGAACTCACCATTTACTGAGAACCGTATAGGCCATCAGGCACGTGGAGGGCTCCGGGATTGCCGAGACAAGATGTACGCACCTTTCCCTTTGTGGTTTTGGGGAGAATTCTTGTGTGTTTTTTAGTAGCCTGATGCGGATTTGGATGAGGACTTTGTACCACTCCTCGCTGCAGCAGAGTGTTACCCACTGGACAGCCTCACAGTCCTGGGAACACATAACTGTGAGATTCTAGGACAACCTCGCGCAGCAGCAAATCAATTAATTCCGCGTATCAGGAGTGATCTGGTACACCGAGGCACTAATGACTCTGCGTCCTTCTCGGAAGGCAGCCCCGCGGAAGGCGGGAGCCAGGGTAAGCTGTGCTGCTGTCAGCAAGCTGAAAGCTGTGGGTCTCTGACATGGCTCTCAATTGCTAGCAGGTTTCTCTCATTGCACCTCATTTGCATCTGGGACATCAATTAGCATGTTTGTTGAGGCTAATTGAATGAAACTCAATCATAGCTCTTAATTGCTTGACTATGTGAAAAGAAATCACATTAATGCAGCTAATTAAGTGTACGGCAATAGATGCAACATAATTAGGAGCGAAATGTAAAAAACAAGGGATGGCAAAGGTGCCTGCGCGGGGTTGCAGGGGGACGGCGAGGCACGGTTACCGAGCGCTCGGCGCGTTCGAGAACGGGTCCCTCTGCTCCGGCGCCTGCTTGGAAAAAATAATCCGCGTGATGAGCATGGACAACTTGAGAAGAAAAATGCAAATAGGTTTGCAATTACTACTTTTTCAAGCTGTTGAGGGGCAGGAGATGGCACCTCTGGGGGGCTTGGCTCCTGAGTGGGCCCCGGGGACTTGTTAAGTGCTGTTTAAAAGTACTTGGCTTTGAATTACCCTCATGCCTTGTTAAAGGGTTTTTTCCCTCTTTTATCTTCCATCAGCATTTTCCTTAAGAAACATGGAGAAGGATAGTGCCCGTGACATTTGCATATCAAAATCGAGCTTGCTGTCTTAATTTCACCCAGGTCCCCAGCTCAGACCCATCAAGGGGCTGCACATCCCACGTGTGAGGAGACGACATCGTTTCGTGGTTGTAACTTTAATTCCTCAATAACCAAGCCGACGAGAGATGAAAAGGATGGGTTCTTTCAAAACCAGAAAGCTCAGGGTAGCTTTTCACGGGAGAAACTGGAAGCCACAGACCCCGTGTCTTCGTACCACCTGTGCAGAAAGCACTGGGTTGGAGGGCTTGTAGCGACTAGGAAACGTGTTTTGTAAAGTTTTAAAAATTTTTCAGTGGCTTGAAACACAAGAATTGCCAAATTCCCATTCTGATTTTTTCAGAGCTAGTTCTTGCGAAGTTTCAGCGCCTAACTCAGGCAAGAAAACGGATACCCGGCCCATGCTGCGCTAAAGATAAATGTGTTCCCTTGCCACATTCCAATCCAGAGAGCAGGCACTGGGTACATTTCTATAATAATTTTAAATAAAATATCCTGGTTATTGTATGTTAAAACATGCCTATTAAAAGAGCCCATGCTGAGGCTTAGTCACTATCTGATTAGCCTCATTTTAGAGCCCATAAGCAATAAATGCTCAATTACACTCCTGTTATTGTATTTTAATTTGTTAAGAATTGGCATTAAAGAAGAAAGTTATAGCAAGTTGATATTTTTAAAGGAGTAACTATGCAAGCAGGAATTCATTATTTACAAGCATTAACTTTGGTTTTGAAACTTGGGTTTGCTTGTTTTCAGTGGGTATTAATGGAAGTAAATTCAAGATGTTTAAGAACAACCCCTTTTTAAAAAATGGCCTGCGCTAACCAGAGGTCAGTTTCTTCTTCCAAGTGCTTTCATTTGCCATCCGCAACACGTAGCGCAGTCGTGAGAGTCCATCTCTTCCAGCCTACCTCTTCTTTTGCTCTGATTTAGTATAATTAATTATTTTAATAATAACTTTGTGCCGTCTTTGGCCCCCATCCTCTCAAAACCACAGCTTGCTTCATGGTGGATTGTAATTCGGAGAGTTTACCATCTTGACTCGCATGTGGAGTCTTCTGTCAGTGGTGAAGTCACCTTTGCTGTTCCTGGCCTGGATACAGCCTGCCCCTTCCCCAAAGCCACCACAACAGCCCAGCAATGACAGCCACAGGCAGCAACAGCCCTGTGTACATCAGTGGCATCCTCCCCGAGCCACCCCGGGAGATGACGTGGACAGTCACCAGCCCAGGGTGGCTCCGGGCCTCTGCCGCTGGCCTCCAGGCTAACGTCAGATGCACATGTGCTGGGGCTTCCTTCCCCCACGGTTATCCTCTGCCAAGGAGCGGCGGCCTCGCCCCTGCTCCGAATCTGCCCCACTGGGGCAGCTACTGGGCCTTTCTCCCTTTCCCCTCCGCTGGTGGTTCTCCCTCCTGGTCTGACTCAGACTTTGAGCTTCCACGCTGCACCAAGAGCTGGCATTTGAGGTCTGTCCTGGGGAAGTCACGGGGATCCTGAAGCATCGTTTGTTCCCAGGGCTAGTGTCGGCGACCCTTCTGGGGTTGTGTATCTCCGTCAGCATGTCTCTCCGGCATGGCCGTGCCCTCACATTGTGGACTTCCTCCTCCCGCCCTCCCTTCCCTGTTGAGAATTCCTACACCCTTCTACACCCTTTGTCCTGGAGTCTGGGTTGACTCCCGTGTGGCCTCCTCTAAATTGCTTGGGTTGGGGAAAGGTCTGCGCTGTTGCCACCCCGTCCCCACCCCCCTCACGCGCTCTCCCTCCTACGGGTGGGTGGGAGAGAGCAGCCCTCTCACCCTCTGTCCTGCAGAGCCAGGTTTTCATCCCCCGAATTGGAATCTTGTACTTCTGGTTCCTTCTGTCATCAGACTTCCTGCTTGTTGATACACCAGCGACTCCTTCCCAACCCCTTCACCTGCCCAAGTGTGGACACTGTCCTACAGTTGAAAGATGAATGGCTTGTTTCCCAGGACGCACCGGGGTCCTTCTTTGGATTCCCCGCAGCTCTCTGTCCCCAGCAGCTCCCTCGGTGCACTTTGGCCAGCTTTCCTCGTCCCACAGACGGGGGCCTCCAGCCCTTGCACTTTGCTTTTAGAACTTCATCTCGTTCTCTCTCTGCCCCGCTAGCTGTGCTGGTTGGCAGTTACAAGCAAACATCTCACTTTTCCAACCTGCCTGGGTCCCAACCTGCAGCGGACACGCAGGTTTGTTCGGCAGTTCTTCTAAACCACTTACAACAAATACAGATTTATTCGTTTTAGAAACTAAAGGGAATTCACAAGATACTGCCAAGGAAAGAATGTGTTTATTCCCACTTCCTGCTTAGCGTTAAAACCTTGAAATGTGGTTTCTCCAAGAGTGATATTGTATACAGTCGTCCCTCGGTACCCATTGGTGGCTTGGCTCCAGGAGCACTGAGAATACCAAAATTCTCAGATGCTCAAGTTCCTTATATAAAACGGCACAGTATTTGCATATAACCTATGCATGTCCTGTCGTAGACTGTAAATTATCTCTGGATTACTTACAATACCTAACGCAATGCAAATGCTATATAAAATAGTTGTTACACTGTGTTTTTTATTTGTATTATAATTTTTTATTGGTTTTTCTTTTTTTGTTTTCAATCTGTTAGTTGGATCTGCAGGTGTGGAACGCACAGCTATGGAGGGCCAGCTGTATATTCTTTCTTAATGTGCAGTATCAATTAATGTGTGTGCAGAGTCCTTAGAATACTGTACTGGCAGACAAGGAGGGTTGCTACCAAAAAAATAAAATAGTGCATCAAAGGGTCAGTAACTCTCAACTGGTCCGCAGGCGCCTCACCCCGGCTCTCGGTGCCTTTTGCCTTCCCCACCCATCAGCCCGGTCTTAGGTGTCCTTTTATTCCACAGTGAGTTGTTAAGTGACCAGTGCAAAGAACTTCACCTAGGCTTCAACCTAGGCTTCCCTATAGTTCCCTGACACCTGCTGGCCGTTTGCCTCCAAGAGGAGAAGGAACCACATTCTTTTTAGGAGTGCAGTGAACCTACTTGGAGAAACATGATATTTGAGTGCCCACTAACACACTTTCTTTTTAACGTTGCACTTTTGTACCTCCATCCCAGAGCTCCGTATTTTTTCAGTGCCACACCACGAGCCTCCCAGACGTCGTCCTGGTCCTTAATAAAACACTTGACCTTTGCCTACAGTTTTCACCGGCATTCCCACCAGACAGCTTCAGTCTTGCCTAGATGTTTCCTGGTATTCCCATCTGAGACAGAAAGGTTTTTACAGAATAGTTTCCTACTCTATGTATGGAATTTTACCTAGAATTTACGGGAGAAGCCCAGGTTCCCGATGTGCCATATAATTAGCAAGAATTCAAAAAAATAGAATTTTATTTGCATACTTATTTTCTGATTCCCCCGTGAAGGAGACATCTACCGTGTCTCCCGTTTCTAGTGCCTGGGTTAGTTGAGGACACAGAAGCAAACTCTGATTTAAATATGATGATGATGCCACCAGTACTAGACACATAAAAATCTTATTGTTTTTAATGTGACTTCCGCAGTGGAGAGGTCTTAGGATTACAACTCATGATGTCTGATAGAACCTTTTGTCCTAGGTTGTAAAAGGTCTTCCTGTTAATCTGTCTTGGGTGTTTAACGTTTTAAACAGGATTACATGCAGAATGTTCACGGTAAAGAGATCGATCTGCTGAGAACCACTGTGAAAGTCCCAGGGAAGAGGCCACCCCGAGCCACGTCGGCCTGCGCGCCCATCTCCAGCCCCAAAACCAACGGCCTGTCCAAGGACATGAGCAGTTTACACATCTCACCCAATTCAGGTAAGCTCGCAGTACGCACGCTGGGGAAGCGGGCTCAGCAGCAGTGGAGGGGACTGGCTTGAGGGCAAGGTTGAACTCTTACGGTCAAGTGGCGATATTAACTAGCACGTTGTAAAGTTTAGAAACCCCATCCCTTCTGTGGCTGATTGTTTCCTCTACACTTTGGGGTTCTGTGAACGCCAATAAGCAAATGGTGGTGCTCTGAGTCTCAGCGGCACAAACCAAGCATCTAGGCTGTCCCAGGGCTGGGGAGTTGAAAGTAGAGTTTTACACGTGAATGGACATTTATTTAAGGGCCTTATAAAAAACGTGAATTGACTCTTAAAGTATCAAGGAGTGACTGATTTCTCATAACTATGTATGTGAGATTGGGCAAACGACTCGGAGCGAGACTCAAAGGAAGCCATTTGACCTACATAAAATTTAAATCCTGGGCTGGGTACAGTGGCTAAGCCTATAATGTCAGCACTTTGGGAGGCCAAGGTGAGGGAATCACTTGAGCCCAAGAGTTGAAGACCAGCCTGGGCAACATAGCAAGACCCCATCTCTAGAAAAGAAATTTTAAAATTATCCAGGCATGGTGGCCTGCACCTGTAGTCCCACCTACTCGGGAAGGTGAGGCTGGAGGATCACTTGAGCCCAGGAGTTCAAGGCTGCAGTGAGCTATGATCACACCACTGCACTCCAGCCTGGGTGAGACCCTCATCTCTAAAAAAAATAAAAATAAAAATGTAAATCCTCTCAGTCTTACATTTTTAACTATCATCTGTCATTTTTTTTAATGCAACTTTAATTTTTATTCTCTTTTAAAGGAGAATTTTTTTTCATTCGGGATTAAAGAAAGAGTGTTTTCTCAAAATTTGATGTGTTTAGAAATCCTTGGCCTCTGTGTCCAGTGCAAGCCATTCAGAGTGTCATCGATCGCTTGCTTAAGAGTCTTTGCAAATGATGCACTGTGGCCTCAACCTCTCCGTGTCTGCTTTATCAGAGAAATGGTATTAAAGACCCACTCGAGTCCTCCCACTAACCACTAGACTCCTTCCACATACGGGATCCCCCCAAGAATTTTTGTTGTTTTCCCCAGTAAAAAAGTCACTTTCTTCTCTCCCACCTCCATTCAGTCTTCTCAAAACATTTCTTTTCTTCAGTAGTTTCTAGCATGTATCTCTGCCTCTCAAAGATGCTACATTTTCCCTCTTCTGGAATGTTAAGTGCTTTTAAAGAGGGCCGTGATGCTGACTGCACAGTTCCGTGGCGTAGGTGATGTTGGTTGGCGAAAGTGGGGTGATGGGAAGGAGTGAGGGTTTGGGGTCCACCGTGCTGGGCTCTGCCGCGCGGTTTTGGGTCACGAGCTCGTTCTTTGCCACGGTGTTGGGCCGATCTTGCCCATCTGTGTTGCAGGGGGTGGTGTCAGGTAAGGTAAGGTCAAAGTGCTCAGGAAACGTAAAGTATGGCACAAAGGCAAGCTGTAGCTACCAATTTAAAAATTGTCCTTCTGCCGAAGGCAGCGTCAATTCCTCCCCAAAAGGTTAGCAGGTGCTTTTGCGTGGTCTCCTGGGACCAGCTGAGCTTCGTTCCAAGACTTCCGTGCGATTGCCCTGGTCCGAGCGGTGTGCTGACTCTGGGGTGGGGACAGAGGAAAGAAGTGCCCAAGAAAGAAAAAACATCTGTAGTGAATAAAAAGCTAAAGTCTGCATTACTTTATTATATTCCATTATTTATTCATTTATTCAAAAAATATCTGTTGAACACTGATTTTGTGCCAGGAAGTGCACTGTAGACATGGACCTCTGAACTCCTGTGCAGGGCAGTGGCCAGCCAACGGTCCACCTCGCCTTCTAGCCTGTCACATCACATCTACCCACGTATTTATTTAGTGAGTTTCTTTTTTATTTGCCAAATAAAATAGAACGTATTTATCATCACAACAGGATGTTTTAAAATACGTACACTTTGCAGAATGGCTAAATTGAGCCATTTATGGAGCTTCTGAGCTTCTCATATGGGCCAGCCACTGCCTTGAGCCCTGGGGTCACAGGTGAGCAAGATGTAATTCCTGCCTGCAAGAACCTTACCCTCTGGAGGGGGAGAAAGAATGAGATCACTGCAGCACAGGTAGTACGCTGCAGCGGGGAGGCTCAATGGGGAGTGTGAAGACCCAGCGATGATGTGGTCCATGGTCGATGATGTGGTGGATGGTGGGACCTGGCTCTAGCCCAGGCGGTGGGGCCAGACCTCAGGGAATGGGGGTGTCCGTGCTGAGTTGGAGAAGAGGATGAAGGAAGAGCTGCATGTGTGAAGAAGCGTTGAATATGCAAGATTTGGATTTTGAACTTCGTAATTTTGAGACTTACTTTCTTTGGTGCTGAATGCCACTTGTTGTCTTAAGGAAAATATAACCTGTGATTATAAATAGAAAATACAAAAGGCCCTCTAAACCGCAGGGGCCTCTCCATTGAGGGAGTGAGTTTTGTGTGCAGTGCCCGGGTTTGTTCTCTTTAAGACCCTTGCTGTTGGGCAAGTGACAGAGTTTGGGACAGGGTCGAAATCCATTTCCGTGGTCACACCCCTCAGTGTAGGACAGCACATCTTCCCAACTCTCAGCCAGGTTAACACCGTGTCGGGAGCCTGTTTGATTACCCCATTTCTCTGGATCCTGAACAGGGGTGTGGACTTAGGGGTGTGACGTTAGCAGGACCACAGAGCAATGTGGGAGGAGAAAATGCCCCTTGGTCACTCACAGCAGTGCTCGGTGACGTGGCACCCTGACCAAGCATGCGGTGAGGTCACGGCGGGTGTCCAGGAAGAGCGCAGGGACTCTCAGATGACCACTCCCTGTTGCTTTCTCAGCTTAATCCTCGGGTTATGTGGCTGAGCCGTGGGGGAGGCACTTCCATGAGAGGCGGTACTTCATTAAAATATTGTAGAATTTAATCTGCATTGACCTCCCCTAAACATGCACATTAATCTGTAAAATGACATGTTCTTTCTTGCTTAAGAAATTAAAGCTTTTGGGGATTCGAGGTTTTATCCTCTAAATTACCTCTTTGGAAATTGAGTTTCCTGTATTTAAAATCATTATTCATAAAATGCTCTGTCATGTGAAGAATTCAAACACAGCAGATTTAACTGAAATAAGTTGATGCTACATTTAAGTGATGGACTCTTAGCTAAAAATAGGTGTTCGTTATTTTAGAGCTATTTGCCAAAAAATTTAATATGCAGCTTAACCTTCTTATTCTTCACTCTCAACTGCTTTAAATTCTCCTATTTTGTTTAGAGTTCTAGGTTAACAGGAGGCATTTGTTTCTTTTTATGTTTCCTTTTTGTAATTCATTTTCTTATCTTTTTGTGATTGAATTAGATCAGTGTTTTATGCCTTCCCTTCTAGTGACTTTTTCATTCGCATAGACCTGGTATATGTATGTAGCTGAATGTTTGTACAAAACACTTACTAGTGCCTTAGAATCAATGTCCATAAGTGGAGTGACTCAATCACTAGATATGATAATCATTTGCAAGGTTCTTGATACGTATTTCCAAATCAACTTCTAGAAAGCCTTCTTTAAGGCTTTATAGAAAATACTCTTCCATCCAAAAGCAAGTGCCTGTTTCACCGCATACACTTGCTGGTGCTGTGTTTAAATAGTATTTTTAGAAGCTATGCTCATCTGTGGAGCAATAAAAATACATCGTGCTTTGATTATTTGGAGATTTCTTCAATGAGTAGTGAAGGTGAACATCCCGTGTTTATTGGCCATGTGTATTTCTCATGTTGTGATTGTTGAGAAGTATCCTTTGCCCATTTTTATGCTAGGTTCGTATCTTTTTCTTATTGATATGTAAGAACTCTTTGTATAATTAGGATGTTAATACTTTATATTTTGCAGATAATTCCCCAGTTTATTATTTGCTTTCTAAATTTTGTGGTCTTATTTACACGTCTAAGGTTTTCTCTCCTTTTTATTTATGATCAAATCGTGTCTTTTACTTCTATGGTTTCTACTTTAAGCTATTTACAAAGTTTTTAACAATTCTGAAATTAGATCACAAATCATGTGTGTATATTTCTAAGTTTTATAGTGTTTTTATTGGTTTTTAGTGTTTTTGTTTTTTTTTTTCTTATTTAAATATATTTAACCCCTACTCCACTTTTAATTTGTTTGGGCCTACTGTGTGTGACAGGAAATCTAATTAAATTTTTTATTCAAATAAATAACCAATTGTCCATTTGCTCTTTTTTAAATTTTTTCTTTCCCTATTCATTGTATATGTCTTCTTTGTTGTACAACTAAATCATTTAATCAAATTGGCTGTTTCTGGGCTCTCGAATCTATTCCACTGACCCACTGTCACTACATTGCCTTACCTTGTGTAGAGTATGGCTCAATTTATATCTGGTAGTATAACACAGTTTAATACTTCTTATCTTCCAGCTTTTCTTGGCTATTGCTACCCATTCATTTTTTTCAAATGAACTTAAGAATAACTTGAAACCTTCTCCTTCCCATCGTGACCTTAATTGGCACTGTTCTGAAGCTGTCAGTTAGTTGTGTTGGAAGTGACACCTTCACTATGTCGAGCTCATCATGGGACACCACTCCTTCTCAGTTTATTCAAATTTATTTTATACCCCCAGGAAAGTTTCGAGTTTGTCTTCATGTAGATCCTAGATGTACCTTGTTAATCCACTCTGTTAGCTTATAATTTTGGTACTTTGTGAGGCTAATCTTTCTTGGAGGGATGGGGTCTATTATATCATCTAGTTATGAAGAAATAAGAAAGCCTCCTAATTTTTATATTTTGTGTATCCAGCCATCTTACTGAACTTTATTTGTTTTAATGGCTATTTGGATGTTTCTCTTGATTTTCTAGCATACGGTCATAATGCGTTCCATATTTCAAATATTGTAAAGCCTAACTGTATGTCGATGTGGTCTTTTCGTTTCTACCAACCAGTTCACTGACTCGTATACCTCATTGCATTGCCTCTTATGCTGTTCATTTTCCATGGCTCCACTGACTCCACCATGCACCCATCCCTGATTAATACTCTGGAGGTTTGGGAGGGTGAGGATCAGTGCAAAACTGTCCCTGTAGGAGCCTTAGACTCCAGTGAGGGTGGAGGAGAGTCAGAAGATAAAAACACAAATAAGATCATTTTAGATAGTGATAAGTTCCAAAGGGACAAATGGTGCAATTGGATAGGAAATCTCCATGTGTGGAGGTGTTTTGTTATTGCTAGAATTGGGAAGTTTGCACTACTGAAATAAATGACTACATTTGACAGGTTAAAAATGCTAAAAACGTGGTGATCTTAATGTCAGTTCTCGCCATGGGCTTCAAAAAGAGGAAGAAAAATGCGTGGTCAAAGTACCTACCCTGTGTCCTCCTGATAACTAAGCTCATGTCTCACATCTGGGCTCTTGCATTGACCAGTGCAGAGCAGCTGCAGGGGGGTGGCGGCACCAGCCTCCCCACAACCCCCCACATTGTCCGTCTACACTGGAACCTACTGATCAGCATGGGCCACACACCTGCTCAGAGCCCACAACCAGCCTTCTCATTCAGGAAGGAGTTGTCCAACGCTGCAGAGAAACCCCCTTCATCTGCCTCATCGACCCACATGCTCTTATTGATAAATGTGAGTGGACAACCAAGATGAACAAAAGGACAGGTGATCTCAGAAGAAAAGTGTGACAGTTTGGGGAGAGCAAATTTGAAAAGAAATTATAACTGCTACCAGCAAGATTTAAAAGCTTAGTTTCATACTCATGAAATGAAGCAAAGCAAAAAAGATTATATGAAAAGATTATAGGAGAAAAGAGTTCTTAGAAATTGAAGAAAAAAGATTGCAAAAATAAAAAATTCAATAGGTTAAATATCATGAAGAAGGTGGCTAAAGACAATGTTGGTGATCAAAGATATAACAGAAGAAAATATACTAGAGGTGAACAAGGACATCTGAAGAGTCAAGTGTCAAGTTGGATGGGAGAGGAAGCTCTGTGAAAATATAAAGAAAATCCTAAAAAGCATCCAAGATAAAAGAACAAGGTTATGTACAGAGAAAGAAACCTGACAAACTGTAGATTTCTTAAGAGCAACACGGCATGCTTAAAGATAATGGAAATATTCCCTTCTAAGGACAAATAATTTTGAACCTAGAAGCCTATGCAAAGCCTATTACCAATCAAATGAAGGTAGGAAAAAAGACGTCTTTAGATGACATACAGGGCTATAGGACATTTCCCTCTTAAGGGGTTTTTGAAAAAATTACTTAAGGATCTACCCCAGGAAAAAAAAAAAAAAAAAAGAAAGACTATTCCGAAATATGTGTCTTTTTTCAGGCCTGGTTAAATCCTGCCTTCTTCATCCAAGGTCAGTCACTCCTCAGAATGTCCACGGCATTATGCATTTCCATTCTTTTGGCACGGAACCTACGTTGTCTTAACGTTGCCGTTCTAATGGGGATTCACCAGAAGCCACATTTTAGAGAATCTACCCAACTTGAATTTCAAGCGTACTTCCAGAGAAGGAAGCAAAATGCCCCAAAGTATTTTCTGACGTGAGTTTTTGGCAAGGCTGGCTTAGAAAAACTGTATCCACATATAACAGAATATAGAGTTGTTTTAGCTCTGACGGTGATTTCGATGCGTAAATAGCAGAAAATCATAATGGCTGAAGAGTAGGGGCCTCACAGTCAGAAACACTAAATTGACCCCCACCACCGTCACCCATCCTGGGGTCTTACGAATTTATCTTTCTTAACCTCAGCTTCCCTGTCTTCAAAGTGGGGAAATGGTGTCTGTCTACCCCTGTGTTCTAGTGAGAATAGCACACAACATGCCTCTTAAAAGATTGGCCCAGGGTGACTTTTCAGAATTACATCATTAATTCATCATCATAGTTATGATAAAAGCAAGGAAGGGGCGAGGGAGATTATGTTTTGAATTAATTTTTCAAATGCAGTAAAGCATCTCTGTAGCCTTTGAGTAGATAGAATGAACATCTATGGTTTAGACTCCATAAACCCACGTTCCCCAGCAAACAGCATCGACTGTCATGGCAGTGAGCGGGGCAGGCAGAAGAAACGCCCTTCGGGACTTTCGTGGATCTCCAGGGAGCTATCTGCTCCATTTCTGTGTCCTGTGGTCACTTTATTCTATTAACTCCTGATTGTGACATTTTTGTTCTAGGATGACAGATATCTTCTTGTCTCTAAAGTGTGTCTTTGTTGGGTTTTTGCAACTATGGGAATGTTTTTATCCTAACCAGATTGATGCTTGGATCTTTGTAAAAGGAAACCTTTCCCCTTCTCCTCCACATCGCCCCCCCCCCACCGTAGGCCCCCCGGTGGTTGCGAAATATTAAAGCCTTCGGGAGGGCTGGAGCTGATTTTCCGTGGTGGGGGGGCGGGGAGGCAGGGACGGCAAATGTGTTTGGAGTATTGAAGTACCGTTGACATCCAAAGCCTCAGCCATGCTGTTTTCTCCACACTTCAGCAATCAGGACATCCAGCAAACCCATAAAAAAAAAAAAAAAAACCAAACTAATAGCATGAATATTCAGTGACCTAGAATACTAATTATTGTCATGAATATTAATGTGATCGGACTTGCCTTTTCCTCTCTTCTTTCTCCCTCGTCCTCTTTCTCCCTCTCTCCCTCTCTCTTTTTTTCCACTTAGCCGGCTCTAAAGATGGGTCATAATGAGAGCATTTAAGAGGGAGCGCTCTCCGCCGTGACAGGGACCGGGGTAATAAGGAGAGCTTGATTAACGCGGAGCACTTGGGGGAGAGATGAGAGGCTTCACGTGGGCCTGTTCGGGGGAGGCAATGAGGCACCGGCGGCTCTGTTGCTGCTCCCAGAGATTAATGAGGCCTAAGAGTGCATTAGGAACAGTGACAAAGGTTTGATCTAATGGGCTCAGTCATTTTTCCTTTGAGTGACAGACGCACAGAAGTAATTGGCTGTGCAGAATGGCAGCTCATTGGCGGTACTTAAGGATACATTATCCCCGTTGTGTGGCCCGCAGAGGCTGTTTATCAAAACCGCTCACACTGCACACGCGGAGTCGCGAAGCTGCTGTTACAGTGGTAATAGCTATTAAAAAAAAATAACGCGACATCAGAACTAGATCCGTTGTTGTCTCGTGGAAACAAAGTTTTTCTTTGTTTAGTTTCAAATGGTCTAGAAAACATTTTAATAACTCTGGAGTCTGTTCCGTGCCCGGGATGTGCACCACCGATCCACATGTGCTTGGTGGAACATGCCGGAACATGCTAGAACACCCGTGTTGGCCGTGGTCACCCGGGAATTTGCCACACTTTGGACTTTGGTTACAACGTTCCATTCTCTGATGTGTAAACTGTGTGCTTCCGCTGAACACCCTTCTAGCAACTTGGTAGAACACTTGCAAAGGGAAGCCTTATTGGATGAGAATTATTTTAATGAAAAAATATCCCAAAATTAGTATCATGTGTTACCCGCTTTTGCAAACCAAGTTTTATTGGAATGGATTGTGATAGCCATTTAATAATTGTCTTAGGAAAAAAAATTAATGTTTCGTGAGGTTTCTCTTAAACTAAAATTTCAGGAAGTTGGCTAAATCTGAAATTAAAAGACACTGAGGCTAATATTTCATTGTATGTAAGAGTTGTAGCATCTTCAGCTCTGATGAGAAATGCATTCTTAGACTATTAGTTGTTTTGGTGTTTATACATTTCTCCCTCTGAGGGTTAGGCAAGTTTGTTTTCTCTTGTTTCCATCATTAAATTGTAAACTCTTCAAGGCATAGACCATTATTTCTATTTCTTTGTTATCCTCTTTCAGTTTCGTGACCTGGCAATTATCTTTTCATCAAGGAAATATTGCCGAGTGTTACCCATTGCATGAAATGTAAGTGGTAGATACTGAGGATGAGATTAGTCGGCTTCTTTCAGATGGCAGTTCCTCCCTGGGAGCCCTGGTGGCCAAGATCCTCGGACAGTTCAGAACTAAGTGAGAATCATACACCCAATTTAAGGAACGCTTCAAGTATCTGAACTCTAAGTGGAGTGTTGTTTTCTGTAAGAACTCACGAAAGCAGCTTGATCCTTGATGATTTCGGCTCGAGACACAAGAGGGGTGGTGAGGAGCTGAGCCGCGTGTCTCTGTGGTTGCAGGCGCACCTGTGAGTAAGAAGAGTTGCTTTGAGAACTTTCTCTTTTCCTCTCAAAAGCATGTGTGTCTCGTGAAGAATAGTGTTTCTGCTGCTGAAATGGTGCTTTCGAGTCAGTGATGGGGTCACCAGGGGAGGGGCTGTAAGGAAGCCGCAGCTCGGGGAAGGATCTCGGCCACCGTCCCTGCCCTGGGCGTGCGCGGAACGTCACCGAGCTCGGGCAAGAGCTCCGCCCTTCCGGGCTACGGCCGGGTCTGCGTCTTGCCTGCTTTCCATGTCCCTTTCCACGTTGGCCGAGGAGAATGTTCAGGGTGGTCATGACGTTTTTCCATCCCCAAACCTGTGGCCGGTTGCTTGGTAGCGACCACTCAGACTGAGAACCTTTGTCTTTCTGGAATATTTCTAGTGAGCGGTAAAACCCAGAAACCTTCCGACCGGCAAACAGGTGACCCACCTTGTGTCACCAGTCTTCTGAGCAGGGGCCTCCTTAGTGCTCCATATTTTCTATGTCATTGCTCTCTGCAGTTGTGGGAGATCGTTTTATGAGAGCTGGGAGGAAGAGAAAGAAGCAGAAGTGAGCACTTCTGAAGGTAGAGCCGTGTGGCCACCGTGGCCTCCTCCCTGAAAGGGACCATAAAATGCAGTGACGACCAGAGAAAACACCCCTGAAAACACTGTGGTCAAATCAAAATGGAATTTGTGTAAAAAGCACCTATTGTGTTTATCATATAGAGGAGAAAGAATATTTGAAAGATGGAACCATTATGCATGGCAAATGAAGAGGCTGAGCAAATAAAAACTCCTTAGTTTTATTCCCCATGTTTATAATGTTGCCATACCTCATCATCACTGTACTGCCTGTCAGCAGTCCACACAGCTCATACCAAGAAATGACTGTGGCCAAGCGACACAGCGATGCTGTCTCCGTGAGCACCTTCAGAGTCAATGGTAGTGAGTATTTTTCCTTACGCAGATAAAAATGGGAAGGTGAGACGTCATTGTTCAAAACTCATTATTGCAAAATCAGAATAAAATTAGCCATTTTTACATTTTAGGAGGTGACTGCGAACCGTCTAGTTCCAGGATTTTGAATTCTGAGCGTGGCCACGTGGCTGTATTTACTGGGAACTACTTTTGCCATTGGGTCCAGTCTCTGTGCTTTCTTTTTCTGTTCGGTGTTGAGCTGTATGGCTGGGAAAAGCAGACTGGTCTCTTGAGTAAGCATTTAAATTTATTTCTACATATACTCACTTAAATGAGAAGTTACCTTCTGATGTGCTTTAACATTTTATCTTGAATTGTATCAAATGCCACATTGTATCCATCCCCAAGATGGAGCAATACTCCAGTGATGGGCTGTGAGCCGCGATTCTAGTTCTCTCGCTCCCCACCACCTGCCGCCAGGTAATGTCGGTCATCTACTGCATGCGTCACGTCCCAAGCACGTGGTTTCTTTTCTTTCTCTCCTCCCTTCCTTTTATAAACTGTACCTTTAACATTGACGTAACTCTGATCATCAGACCTTTGGAATTTTGGAAGCCTGGGTGTCGCTGAGTCAGCCACAGCCCTAGCACTTGGCTGGCTGGTGTCAGGTGCCCCGCAAATACTCGCCGAGCGGGCGCCCGAGCCCCTGCGAAGGGGTGGCGATGCCAGAACAAACAGACAGGAGCGAGTCACACATGAAGAGGCCCCCTTACAAGAAAAACATAAGGAAAATATTCAGGCTCTTTAGATTTTAAAGACAAACAAAATTAGCAATATTCCATTTTAAGCGTTTGCTAAAAAATAAACTATAGAGAAAAGGAAAACCCACTGTTGATGAGATTAATAACAACTGATATCTGCAGAGGCTTTGCAGTTTACAGAGTGCTTTACATAATTTGATCATTATATTAACCACATGGGGCATATTATTATCATCATTATTATCACCATTTCTTTATTATTATCCATTTTACAAATTATGGACTGAATTGCTTTAAAGATGCCCAGGTTCCATCTTCTTTTAGCCACTGGTCATTAAGAAAGTTAATTGGCAACATTTATTATGAATCGGAAAGATATATATGCTGTTTGTCCCAGTAGTAACTCTTCTGAGAATTTATGCGAAGGGAAATTTAAAAGTAGAAGATGTCCTTTGCAGTGTTGTTTATGATAATGAGAAGTTAGAAACAACCAAAACTATCCAGAAGTAGGAAAATGCTATTATAAATTATCTATATTAAATCATTAAAATGTTACATATTTAAAATTATTGTGAAAATTATGTAACACCGTAAGAGAATGGCTAGGAAGTTATCTTAACGAAGTATAATATAAAATTACATCTTTTCTATGGTTATAATTAAGAAAAATATATTCAAATAATCAATAACAAATTGATCTATTGGATGAGATTTTGTCATAATTTACATTATTTGTATATGTGTATAATTTTGAAAAACAAGTTTTAAGAATTTTATACAACAATATAGAGTCCTGTTATTTTTTTCCTTGGTATGATAATTAGAACAGGGAAAAATCAAAATAAAATTAATTATTTCCACATTTTAGGAAATAGCCATGAACTATCTAACTCCAGGATTTTGAATTCTGCGCTTAGCCACATGCCGTATTTAGTAGTAGTTACATTTGTCATTGTGATTGGGTCTGGACTCTACAGTCTTTTATCTCTGATAGACATAATGTGGAAAATATATAACTCGTAGGGAAAGACCAGATCCATATCCCAATAGTAGGTGTGTTGAATTGCACTGTTTCACAGAACATGTGTCACAGACACGGGTCCTGGAGGCTGCACGTCTGAGATACTGGATGTGTCATTGGAAAAGATCCTCTTAGCCTGAAATCCCGCATGCCAAAAGGGGGTCAGATTTCCAGTGCAAAACACTGAGACAAGTGGGCCCTGCTCACGGCCACCGAAATCACGTGTATCTCACTTTTTATGGTAGTGTTGTGAATTGTATTCTTTTCGGGTTTATACTGAGAGGACGGGCAGATGACGAAGGCCTGGTGTGGAGTGACGTGACCATCGGGGTAGCCTCCCTCATCCGGTCGCGATTCTGGGGAACCTGGTTTTCTCCGCACGCTCAGAACAGGGTGCGGCACAGCTGCGGTTTGCAAGGCAGCTGCTCACGCTGAGTTTTTGTAACATTCGAAGCTACATATGGACCTAAAAATCTGGATGTTTCTAGATTTTTCTCTGGATGTTTCTAAAGGTGAGGCCTCTGCGAGGGGAAAGGTGAGCTCCTATCAATCGTGTTCCTGTCATTATGATGTTTTTTTTAAGTTACATACATTTCCACAATGGGGATAAATGTCTGTTTTACACTCAGGTTCTCATAGAATTCTTTCTGGGGTCCCCCCGCCAGTGTTCATGAAAGTTCAGCATTACCTATTGCCAATAGTTGCTGCGCTTTTCGGGCTTATTTAACCAGCAAAGCAAATGCCAAGTCTCATCTTCCTACTTCAGCTCTTCGGTACAGTTAAGTCTTGTTTGTGAAGACAGGCCAAAACTGGAAGGTGCCGTGAACAAAATTTTGTATTTTAAAGGGAATTATTGTTGAATCTTTATTTGTAATGCTATGAAAAAGTCATTTCAGAGTATATTTTTAAAAATCAGAACGGGCTATTTTTAATGTAATAAGCCTATGGCTTAAAAGAGGAATTCTGGCTTTGATGTCATTTGGTGGATGAAAACATTCTTGTTCAATAGAAAACCAGCATCTTTTTCATGCTCATTTGAGATCAGATCAGGCAACATACTGATGTGCATTCAGATATAAATGCCATATTCACTTTGAAATGCAAATTGTTTAAAGAAAAATAGCATATGGTGGAGGTAAGTACCTTTTCAAATCAACTCTCACACTTTAGGGATGTAAGTGCGGCGAAAATTATTCTTTGGAAAGATCTGGCGCTTTTGACACATGGAAGCTTGCACTAATCAAGGTGGCCCAGTAAGCACGCGCACATCTCCATATCAAGGAAATGGCGCTGGGAGGACGTGGATTAGCATGGTAATGCGGCCACCCCCCGCTAATCTGGGCGAGTGCCAGCTGATCCGGAGATGCCGTGTTGGAGGAAACACTCTTTCTGAGTTCATCAGGGGCCAGGTAGTCAGCCATGTATTTCATGGTATTGCAGATAATATTTGGGGGAAAATACGGAGACAAATGCCACATAGATCCTTCTGTGACCGCCTTCCTATGGAAGCTGACGTCCCATACTGTTTGGGGTGGAGCCACTCTTTAAGGACAATAAAACTGCTAACTTGCCCAAACTGATTCCATCTCTTATACTTCCCGACCTGACCTCTGCATTTACAAACCACTGAAATGACATTTTTTTTTATCTTTTTTGGGTAAATTTTATTGATATAATATACACGTAGAAAGCACAAAATCCTAAGTGCTAGCTAATTGGACAGGTGACAAGCCCCCCAGGAACCGCCCACTGCCAACCCCACACACAGGTGTGATCATCTGATTTCTCGCTCTGGAGACAGCGGTGCCTGTTCCTGAGCGGGATGCTCACAGGTGGGGCTCTCGTGTCCGTCTGCTCTTGCTCTACGTTCTGTCTGTGATGGTCATTGCTGCGGTGGCCCACGTTGGGAGTCCGTCCATCCTTGCTGGTGTGTGATGTTCCACTGTACCACCGCGCACCTGTGGCGGGTGGACATTTCAGTCGTTCCCAGCGTGGAGCTGGTACGAGCAATGCCGCTGTGAGCATCCTTGTACATGCTTTCTGACGGACATGTTTATGGACATCTGTCTGATTTTCATCCGGAGGGATGTGAAAGGCAAAGAATCTCGAGGGAGGAAGAAATAGATTGGACTGGAAACGTCTTATGAAAGCTTTACGGCCCATGAGTCAATGAGCAGAGCAGTCTAGGTTGTCCTGGGATAATATAAGGTAGTATCTCCTCTTCCTACCTATTCTTTATCTAGATGAGTCTAGTTCCAAAGTCTAAAATAAATCTGCAGTGTCCATGAAGTGTCTCCTGTACCTTCCAACAGGGTTAGCTCCCTGCCCCTCATACTTTCTTGCAGCCCTTGCATTTCGGCTGCATGCAGACTTGCCCGCTACCCTCTGCCAGACCAGATTGTAGGTGTGCTGAGGGCAAACCTTGGCTGTGCCCAGCACAGCAGGGGCTCAAGGCCATGGGGCAGGGCGCTCTAGAGGGTCAGTGTCACGACAGATGGCGAGCACTGGGCAGGGTCCGATTCCCCCTGTGAGCTAACAGGTTAGCCTGCCACAGGTGCGTGGGTGATGAGACTCTTGGGTCATGACGAAGGATAGTCTGTTGCAGCCAGAGTATCAGCATCGTCCTGCACTGCTTCCCCAAGCACCAGTTCCTGCAAGGTGACACCAGCACACACGGTGGCTTCCATTGTAGGAGATTAACCCCGGGCTTAGGAAAGTCCAGCCTTTTGTAATGGGATGTAAGCAAGCCTGCCCAACCTTGGCCGTGGACGGTGACAGTACCTTTATCCTCCCAGACAGCAGACAGATCTGCCCCCCTCTGGAGGAAGACACTATCCCGGTCATCCAAGTCTGTTCACTCTGTCGACATCTCTGAAAAGACAACAGAGAACAAAAGGGTGCCAGTGCCCGTGCTCGGAAGACGTGAAGAAGCTGAGACCCATGGAAAGCTCTCTGTGGGCAGCAGGGTGGGGGATGCACCAACCACAGGGACAGTGGAAGGGAGGGGGAGGGAAGGAGAGCGTGGAAGGACCCACTGCAAGGAGGCCGCTGCCTCGTCCCCATCCCTGGGGCAGGCAAGTGTCTCCTTGGCTCCCACGAGCAACAGCTTCCTTTCAGGGCCTCTCTCCATTGCTCCTGACTTGAGGTTGGTGAGTTAGAACCAGTTGTCAGACCTACTTCCTCCGTGCCAGGAAAGAGGCGTGCTTGCAAAGAAAGAAATTCCCGCTACGGCGCTAAGAGCTCCTCCACATCTAAACGATCCCAGCTTCGCAGTTTATTCCTCAGACACACAAATGAAATTCTAAAGCAAAACGGGAGTGTGTTTAGGGGGTCTCTTGCTGGGAACGGAATCGAGAAGCATTCTCTCCAGCGTTACTAGGGCCGGGGTCGGGGCAGGCTTGTCGCAGACCCTGGCATTTCTGGTCTGTAGCTCTAATGCTCTAATACCAGCCGTCGTGTACTTGAAATCCTCATGGCTGGTGGCAAGAGCTGGGGTTTCTCTTCAACACACCCTTCAGCTGTCGAGAATAGATATGAGAAATCGACTTAACTAATGAATACAGCAGCGGCAGAGCCAGGTGGGTGGGTCCCCAGCCCGACAGCCTGCCTGCCGGGCACGGCGGCCCCCACGCGGCGGGGCTGTCTCCAGCGGATCCAGGTGGCCTCGTGGGTCCGGTGCACTTGGGGCCGACCTTGACGGAGTTCGGAGCAGTGCTCGGGCGCACTTGTGTCTCGGGTGGTCTCGATGTCAAGATCTGCACCTCTCAGGCAATCAGACAAAGTCGCCGGCTTCCCTCACAAGTGAGGACTTGAGATCCTCAGTCTTAATTAATGACTCCTTCACGTGAGAGGAATTACCATTCGGCGAAAACCGTGGCCCTCAAGTACCGTGAGCGGGAAGGAAGTGATTTTAAACAAAGCTTCTCCCTTTTATACTTGAAGGTGTTTTCAGAAGTGTTGGGAGCTCCCTGTGTGGGAGCACACGTGGCAGGTACTGTACACGCTCACAGAGAAAAACATGGAAGCAGGGACAGTAATATTTGGCCAGTGAATGAGTGACATTCATTCAAGAACAAAAATGAAATTACATATTAGACTGCGTGTGTGTGTGTAAAGATAAGCATTACAAATTATGACCTTCTGGAATTAGACGTGAAATGTATGCAGTTATTTAAAATAATCCCTAAACTTTTGAGGGTTGCTTATTCCTTTGACTGATGGACTCGCTGAAATTAAGCATAGAAACGCCCAGAAGTGTGAGTGCCGGCCTTCACTGTTCACGCTGGGGAGAGGCTTCACGGCCCTGTGACGCCAGCACAGCTGTCCCTGGTGACATGGCCCTGTCTGTGGCCACTGTGTGCCTCCCAGTCAAAGCACGTGTCTTTGCGCATTTGCGTTCAAAGGCAAGTGCCTGTTTCTGATCCCTCAACGGTATGCCACGGGCAGAAACAATACTTCTTACCCTTCATAATTTTTTTGCTTTCAGGTAAACAGATACATTTGTGGGTCGTCACAGGAAATACTTTTGTCTCCTTACATCAGGATTAGTTTGGTTTCTCCAGAAAAAAATGTAACAGATATAAAATAGAGTGAATGCATAAATATGAAAGAGATTTACTCCATTAAAAGAAAATTGGAAGTATTTTGTTTCTGTAATGAGAATCTTCCTATATATATCTTTGAAAGGTTTGTAACTCAAGATAAGCAAAGATCAGAAGCAAGGTGGGCAGGTTGTTGAGTGTGGTGGGTGCAGGTAGGGGGCAGGTGTCAGCCCTGGAGACAGGGCTGTGGGTTCAGATCCCACTTTTGTAACTGTGTGTCCGTGTACACACCCTGATTTGGCCAGAATTCATTCGTGTAGTTTCTGTTTAGTCCCACAGTTGGGAATCGAGTATGGTTGAGATAAGGGGGGACCCTCACAAGCTGCAGGGGTCAAAGCATCTGCTCTCTGCGGGGACCATGCACAGCTGTTTTAGATGCTTCCATCTGGACACCAGGAGCACATGGTCCTTCCAGGAGGTTCTTCACCCCAGAGGTCCTAGTTTGGCTCCTTGGATACCCTCCCAGAAGGCAGAAGGCAGGCTCTGAGCCGTACCCCAGAGATGCCCCACCAGCATCTTAAGGTGTTGGACTCGTGCTTGAATTTCATCGGACGAACAGCCACAAGTTTGGAAACCAGTGGACCAGCCACGGATCCATGAGCAGCAGTACCCTGTTGTCTCTCAGTGTGTACGTTTTGAGGAATCTCCCCCTTCCTTCTGTCCCGGTGTGATGTTTGGCCTCGAGATGAAGAACTTATAAAAAGTAAGATGAATTCTTTATCAGTTGTCTCCCTCCGAACATTTCACATGCCCCCTCCTTGAGTTTAGATGGATTTGGACATCACTATGTGCATGTTGATACTTGTTTCTGGAGTTTTATTTCAAGCGATGAGTGATAGATGCACTAAAGTGACTTCCTCTGCCTTTTAAAGGAAATCATTTTGGAAGGTTTTTAGACGGGTTGTCCTCAGGGAACCACTCTCTAGGGAGAATGAGGAAGGGAAGTGGCGCTATATTAAGTGCCTGTTGTCATTGTCAAAGCAAAGATGGATGGATGGACGGGCAGAGAAATTATTTTTTGGTTTTCAGGTATTTGAACCTTGTGTGCCTAAAGCTGGTATAAAATGGGGTTCGTGGACAGATTCCACAGTTGATAATGACTTGTCAGAGGTCCAGATGGGCATCATAGTGAGGAAGGAATCATCTCCTAGTTGACATTTTAACCACCTGGCAGGTGTCCCTGCAGGTGGGACGGGCTCAGAGGAGCCGCATAGCGGTTGGTCACAGCAAAGGTGGTGTCTCATGTGTCTTGCATGTATTTTCTCGTTCTTTTCCACAATTCTTTTTCCTCCTTTCCCATTTCCTTTCACCCGTGAAAATGTTAGCAATGTCCTGAAGCCTTGTTTGCTTGGAATTCAGGTGATGAATGCAGGAACAGGCCACGGGAGCCTTGGGAGGCGCCCGTTCCCCAAATGCTGCTTCAGTGGGTGGGTGTGTGGGGTCAGGGTCCCCGTGGGGAAGGGAAGCGTAGGGGACAGTGCAGCAGCAGGGCTGGCGGAAGTGGTGCTGGGACCACCCCCGGGCCGAGGAGACAGCGGGGGCACTCGAGCAAGGCTGCTCGGGGAGGGAGCCCAGGCACAAAACCCATCTCACTCCATTCCCGCTGTGATCCCCGTTGCTTGCGCCCAGTGAGAAGCCAGAAGGTTCCGGAGCTGTTGGGTGAATGCCGCTCGTCTGGGTGCCTGCCCGGGAGGGGAGCAGGCCAGAGAAGGGGTGCAGGCCAGAGAAGGGGTGCCTGCCCGGGAGGGGAGCAGGCCAGAGAAGGGGTGCAGCAGGAACACGGGGGGCACAGGCTGCAGGAGGAGACGCAGACGCGCCCCTGCAGGGGGTAGCATCTCGTCTGCTCTGCAGGGCTGCTGCCCACTGTGGGATCTGAATGCCCTGTCGTAATAGGGACCCGGCCAAGGGGCCCCAGACCCATAAGACAGCCACGGGTTGGCCTCCGTGGTGGCACGTGGAGAATCTGGGAGGGACGCGTGGTGGTCCCCTAGTGCCAGGCGCCTGGCCCACCTCCCACGGCTGCTGGAGGCTTGGTACGAGCACAGGAGCGGGAGCTTCAGCGCGGCCCTGTCCCGCTGACGTGGGACTCGGAGCAGCCCTGTGCATTTCTAGGGTTAGGGCTCATCCGAGCCCTCAGATCAAGCTCTTGAAACATCAGAGCTGCGTGGGGTATGGAGGGTGTGATGGGGGATAAGCAAACACCTGAGCCGGGGGCCAAGACCTGGCGCCTTTGGTGACGGTGGTCAGTGGTGGTGCAGAGCTTTGGTTCGTTTTTGTTTCGTTTCAGTAGCTATTTTATGGTTTGAGTGCTCGTTGTTTTAATTAACCTGAGCTCTGTAGCACGTCCACTGAAACTCCAGCGTGCACACAGTTCCCCTGGGGATCTCACGAAAAGGCAGGTGCTGGGATTCTGCATTTCCAACGTGCCCCGGCGACACGCTGCTGGTGGCCCAGGGACCGCTCTCTGGCTGGGAAGATCCGTGGCCTTCCTGGGTGTCACTTGTGGCTCTTTTCTGGAACCAGGTAGACCATCTATGAATAATTTCCCTCGTGACATTCAGAATGTACCCAGTCAGACAGCAGCATAAAACAGGGCTCTTTTTTTTTTTTTTTTTTTTTAAGGTTAGGAATGTACTTTTAAAAGCTAAACCCTTCCTTCTCGTTAATCGCTTATTTGTCGTACTGCTGGTGTAGTGCGTCAGGACGTGGTTTTGTGGCTCTCGGCGCTGCACGGGACTACAATGAGGTCGCTTGTTTGAGGGGAGCCCTGGTTCCTACCCCTGGCTGCTCCCCAAACCACCTGAGTGCTTTTGAAAATGCATATTCTCCCCAGCCCCAGAGCTTCTGAATCAAAATCTGTATTTTTTGAAGCCTCTATTTTTAAAAAGCTCCGCGGGAAATTCCGGTAATTGGCCACATTTAGGAACGACTAATGTGGCTGCGTATTTAAAATCTTGTACTGTGCAAAACTTCTGTTGAAAGAGTTTAGAACTTAATTAGCTCTGAACTAAAACAATCGGAAGAAAGTTAAAAAAAATAATAATAAAAATAAAAAGTCCTAATACCTCTGAAGATCTGCATATGGATCTAACAAACTAATTCCCCCCGGCAGCAAGGTGTGACTGGCTGAGCTTTAGAGAAAGGCACTTAATTATGTTTTTGAGTCTAAAATTGGTGTGACCAGACAATAACTCATTTTGATGTTGAGCAACTGATTCAAATCATTAAGTATACAATGGAATCATTTTTCATCACAGCCCATGTGCGCTGTGAAGTCGCTAAGGTTATTTTTCCTCTGCTTAGTCTTTTCAAGGTTAAGAGTAAACTTGTCTGGTTTAAGAGTCTGCGTCCCCTCCGTGTCGTGTCTAGGGACTTTGATTTGTGTTGATCGTAAAGTATAGCTTCACCATGAAAATAATCCGCGGGCACTAGGCAGGTGACTCCCAACTGGTGATCATTTTCAGTGTCATCGATAAGGTGACACGCTGGGCTCCTGTCTCACCCTCTCCTTGGCCTGGTGGATGCTTTTCCCAGGACTGAAAAACGGGGTCTTTTGTCTTCACCTGCACGCGGTTTAGAGATCACGGCTGGGCCGCGTGTCGTTGTTTAGGGTTGTCTTGTGTGCAGTCACCGGAGCTTCAGGTTCCTTCACGTCGCTCTGTCGAGCGCCATCGAGATCCGCGTCACCGTTTAATTCCTCTTGAATGTTTTCTGTCTGTCGCTTCCACCGTCCAGGTAGGCAAGATGAGGGCGGCTCTCGGTGGTAAGGTGCGTTGTGGGCCAGCACACAGGCCCCTAGACTGACGCGTGCTGGCTTCTGTGGTCTGCAGTCCGCCGTGGTGTTCACCTGACTTGTTTGTTCCTAGGGAGTGTCACTAGTGCATCTGGGTCTCAGATGGCAAGCGGCATCAGCCTGGGCTCCTTCAACAGCCGGCCCGACGGCATGCACCAGCGCTCCTACTCAGTCTCCAGCGCCGACCAGTGGAGTGAGGCTACGGTCATTGCAAACTCGGCCATCAGCAGTGGTAAGAGGGGGCACAGCCCCACGGACCCGCGGCCACTTCAGCGTCCTCTGTTGTCAGCTGGGGGCTGGACGTGATGCCCCGAGCTCTCGTGCTCCCCTCGGAGCACAGCACCTGCGGGGCACATCTCGCCTCTCATCTGTGGCGCTGTCTCTCCCACGTCATCTCATGTGTTTCTCTCTAGTGCAGGTGGTAGGCGTTTATCCCCATTTGCCAGATTTGGAAATCGAGGCTGTGCACAGGGCAAGTGGCTTACCCAGGGTCACATGATATGGATGGAGGTGGTAGAGCTGAGAAGTAACATCCAGTTTTACGTCCCTCATCACGCTGCCCTACGCGGTGTGGCCTGCACTTACATTATTAGTGTACATTTTGTATCGTTGGGGTTAATTCATTCTCCTTGTCCACTTTCCAGAATTCCTGGCATACCCTCTAAATTCTGGAGAGTCTCCTCTGTAATCCCTCGGCCCTAGACTTCCTTCATCATTTTTTTGTTTTCCGAAAAATGTGGCCAGCTCCTTGGTACACGCATGTGCACGCCGGCAACTGTCTCGATGCGTGTGTGCAAACACGAATTAAGCAGCGTCGAGGGCACTCTGGCTGGCTGCGGCGTGCTTTGCCTGTGGCATTTTGTCTATGGCCTGTTCACCGGTATTTAAAGGAATTCCCACTGTTGTCTGTAATCTATCAGACGGGGTTTGAGAGTAATCTTAGCATAATTTGTTCTAATTAAAAGATTCAGCATCAGGTCTTCCCTGTAGACCCACCAGCTGCGGCAGCAGGACGTTTGCTTTGGGTAAACATCATCCGTATTTCTAGTTGCTCCACACTCCTCCGGCAGACGCTGCCACGCGAGAGCCTTAGAGGAAGCCGTCTCTCCACCGAGCGAGGAGTGCGGTCGGGGCGGCGGCTCGAGGCCGCCGTGGCAGCGCGGGTCTGGGACAGCCTGTGGCTGGGGGCGAACCTGCAGCGTCGCCCGCTGGGGTGGGCCCGGCCGGTGCCCATTTCCAGCTCCCAGCTCGGAAGAAGACGCTTTGGCAGGTCGCAAAGGTCTGCCTGCAGCCTCCTCTCTGCCTCTGCAATCGTGGTGATACCTGGGGAACCCCAGGGAAGGGGATTTCAAGGCATTATAAATTAACCTCCTACAGTTTGCGCCCTTCATGACCCTCGCCTGCCCCGGAAGGCCTGGCCCACCTTTCCTCAGCCACCTGTGTGCTTCAGCCACGGCCCCCCGCCGGCCGACCGGGCCGCCTCGGGCAGCAGCCCTTACCTCCACGGGCCTCTGTTTTCTCATCTGTTCAGTGGGCATGTTTGTCCCTCCCTTGAGTAGTCATTAGTCATGCGGCACGACACATGGCACGTGTCGTCCTTTACTGAGTACCAACTATGAATATTATCACGGTCACTTTTTTAGGAAGAGCAAGTAGTTCACATATTTAATTATTTCATTATCGAATACTTTAAAATATTGGTTATCACTCGATATTGCTAGTAAGGTTTATTTCTGTCGCCACCTTCCTGTGAAGGCGCACTCACGCAGAGCCACGTTCCAGGGCGTTAGGTTGCTGTAGGCCTGGCCTCCCCGGAGCCTGGTGCGTGTGTGGCGTGGACGAGTCCCCGCCTTGCCAGGCAGCTTCTGTGTTCTGAGGCTTCCTCCTCGCAGAATCACCGAGGCACCAACACAGTCTGATCAGAGTGACAGCTTTTGGTTCTGTTCCTTTGTGCTACAGGAATTATATTCTAGAAGGGGGACTTGAAGAGCAAGTTCCTGAAAGCGACCCTCACCCCGAATCTTTGCCTCCTACTCTCAGAATGTTTTTATGGAAAAGGCATTTGAAGTAGCGTAGTCATCTAAAATGCATTCTGTACAAATTTTCCTTTCGCATACTTCTCTCTTTGATAAAGACTCACTGGATAACTTTTCCTCTACAGCCCTTTGTGTCTAGCCCTACATGTATACAGTAGGCATTTCCACACTGCCAAATCATGACTCCATTATTTCCAGACCTTGGTTTGCAGGGAAGTCTTCTTGCACGAAAGTGGACTGCGTAGGTCTGTACTCGAATATTTCTGCAGTGCCCACGTGAGACTGAAGTCACCTACATTTCTACGCTGTTTTTGTATTTACAAAGCAATTTCTTGTCTATTAACATGCGTGTCCTTTAAAGACCAGGGTGCTCCTTGACCTCACAGATCTTGAACCCTGAATGCAAGGGACAAGGAACACAAGTGCGTACACGAGTACGTGCCCACCCCCACCCCAGCCCCGGGAGGCAGCCCACCAGCACCCCGGGTGGGGCCGTAGGGAAAGCCCAGGGCTTGAACTGTAGCGTAAGGACTGATAGAGGTAATCAAGGAAAACTTCCCTAAGAAAATCAAACTTGAGCAATGCTTAAAGAACTAGATGGGGTTTTTTTGTGCAAAACAGCAGGACGAAGTTATTATAAGCACCAGGGCAGTTTGGACAGAGACTCGGAGAGGAGGGAAGGGAAGTGGAGCAGCGGAGGAGCCTCAGCGCAGTGAGCGGCGTTGGCTGGGGCGCCGCACGGCGAGGAGAGATGAGAAGAGAGGAGCACGGAGAGGCCGACACTGTCAAACTGGCGTCTTATTCTAAAACTCGGAGCTGACATTTTAAAGAACAAAGATCCGGAAAGACAACAGAGCGGCACACAGAAGTATGATTCCTTCAGCTGTGCGGCAAACATCCTTGATTCTGCATTTCCTAAGGACTAATTCACGTCATACATACCCAGAATATTTTTGAAAAGGGAAACAATGGTAGTAATATAGTAACAGTGAGTTAATATTTACTGAGGGCTTGATGTGGATGAGCTCATCCGACCATCGCAGAGTTGGCCCTGCTGTCAGCTCCATTTCGCAGGTGCGGAGACCCTGGCATGGAAGGGCTGGACATTGCTCGTCCAAAGTCACGTCCTGGTGACGTGCCTGGCTCCGGGCCTCACCCTGCGTCTCTGCTTCTCAGGACGTGCTTCTTGGGCAGCAGCGGCAAGTCCTGGGAACTGCTTGGAAATGCACGTTCTCGGGCCCCGTTCCAGACCCAGCACCCAAAACTCAGGTGACAGGACCCAGCAGCCGTGATCACCACGCCCTGTGTGGGATCACGTCGCACGCCAGCGTTTGAGAACTGCTCCTCTAAATCCTGGCCTCCCCAAGTGTGGTCCGCAGACCCAAGTGCCTCCGACAGCTCCTGGGAGTCAGCTAGACATGCAGAGCCCCGGGCCCCAGCCCTGCCTGCCCGTGCCGAGGGCGCTGTCCCGGCCTCCCTTGGTCAGCGCTGGCCTCGCCTTCCGCACGTGGACTCAGCGAGTGGCCCTGGCCGTCTCTGGCGAGCACCGGGGCGCGGGATCCGATGGGCAGTTTCAAGAAAACGTGTTTACGGACGGATTTCAAGACCTCGACTTTGGCATAAACATTCCCTGCGGTGCTTGGAAAATAATCACAAAAGGAGCAAACATGATTAAGGGCTTTCTGTCATGCTTTTTCTTTTTAAGTGGCAGTTGATACATGCTCCTCCCTTCTTTTTTTAATCATTTTGTCTCCGCCCCCCCCCCCCCCCCCCCCCAGTCTCGGGTTTGGATTTCAGAGTCACGCAAAGCTTGCTCTATGCCGAGCAGCTGTGAACACGGATGCCCATGTTCTGGCCTGCGTGCCTTCCCGTTGTCGCATGCTTCCATCCTATAAAGCATGATGATAATAACAACATTAGGATTCAGTGTCTCCTCGCCCCCTGTCCACCCGAAATTAAGACTTTGGCTCCATAGAAGTCTTCAAAGTCTTCCTCTGTAGACACACCGGTACCCCCAGGGTTTCTGTCTTTCAAGCCGCCGTGAGCGACTCCTAATTAGATAAATTCCTTTGTAGTGGGCAACCCACAACACAGGGGGTGCCGGTTAAATTAAGGGGAGAAGAAAAGAAGACCCCACTCTGCGAAACGGAATGCCCCCTGCTTTATGACTACTACTGCTGTAAGGTTTTACATCTAAGTACCTGAGGTTTAAAATTAAATGTCTAATATAATTTGGCGTTGCTAACACGAGACCCACATCTGCCCTTAGAGAAAATCCAGACAGCTCAGTTCAGGGTTTCAAATTGCTGTCTGCCGGCTCGCCAGCCGCGCTGAGGATTGGATCCCTCTTCCACTGAGTACCACATGCTGCTCGGTGTAATTTTTTAAATGCGGAAACATATTCATCTTGAGCTTCTGCATTGAAAAAGGCTGTTCCAGGAATACATGAAAAATTAATTTTTTTACATTTTTTCTCACTCTCCTAAGTGTTTGACAGAAGTAATTTTTGCAGCAAGAGAGAATAAAAACTGGTGGCTGTAAATTCCTGTCCTGGAACCTCTTGTGTAGATTCTTTATGGAGCCAGAATTGATCTACATGTCAGATCCTGTTGTGGTTTAAGCTGTTTATCACCGTAATGGCAGTAGTGAGCCCGTGAACACCAACTTATAATCCCGGTGAAAGAAATTGGTGTTTGCAGTCAATGAAGGGGCAGCTTAGGTTTATTGATAGATTCAGAACAATTATCTCTGCAACAACTATTGGCTGAGGGTTTTCCTGAATCTTATTGGAAGACTGTAATTTTTTTTTGATTAATCATTTTCTCCATAGGTAATTTTCTCCAGAAGTGTTAGCCAAGAGTTAGCATCACTATGAGTAGCAGAGGCTCTAGGGGGTCGTTTGTAGCATACTTGGTTGTCATATCTCACTTCAAGGCAGGATGCATTTTTAGACACATCACACCTCTGCTGAGGGACCCAGCTGGTGCCGCGGGCCCGTGCGTTTGTCTGCCTGCCAACCTGAGTGTCTGGGCGAGCCTGGCCGGCCCTCCCCACCGTCTCCCGCAAGTGCCAGCCTTGGCTGCGGCCTCAGCCGCATCCGTTGCTGTTGTCGTGGCAGCCGCTCCCTCCACCTCTGGACTGTCAGGTTGTTCTGATGGCTCCGCCCCTTCCCTGATTGCTTCAATCCAGCCGTTTATCTTCTGCCACGCTGACCGGCCGTCACTGTTAATATTGCATCTCTTCACATGACTCTTCCGTGAGCTCTTCAACCTCCCCTCACCCTACCTCCCCCAGGCCACTGTGCAGCCTCCTCAGCACCGAGCACAGACACCGTGTTCATCTTTCACTCTTCCGTATGGAAGGCACACGTCACACCTGCGTGTGTGTGTGTGTGTGCGTGTGCGCATGCTCGTGTGCGCCTGTGCTTTGGTTCCTGTTTCCTTCCAACCATTGCATCGTGTGTCTTCCCACTGGATGCTGTGGTTATGTGACAGCCAATCCTAAATTGAAAGCATTGGAGGTTTTGCTAACTGTCATATATTTTCTTCCCATTAAAAATTTTTTGCACGGCTGTTTTAATGATGGGGGTTAGAAACATGAGTTTCCGTTTTGGTAGCTGCCTGTCCTGTACTTCCTTTCCTTGCTCCCATCTGCCGGCCAACCCAGAGAGGGTGGGCAGCCCTGCATTTGAGACCACAGAGTTTCCAGCCAGCACACCGTAGCTGTGGCCTCCCAGGATAATGACTGTGAGTTCATAAATTTCAGTTTTTATATTTTGAGCAGTTTTTGCATTTTTTCCTCTCCTTGGATGCTGTGCTGACAATTTTAGGGCATGCCCAGGAGGTGGTGGTAGTGTGACACTACCGCTCTCTGACCAGGATGGTTAATTTGTAGGAGGATTTTAATTGGCTGGGGGGTGGGGAAGTTGTCTCCTGCCTCCCTTGTCCTGGGCTTCCTGCCTCATGCTTGTGCCCTGAGAATCATCATCTCTGATGACTGCGATTCAAAAAGGCTGAGAAACTAAGACCACACTTGTAATAATTAGCCGAAATTCAGACCCAGATCTTTCTGATTTCCGAGCTTGCAGTCTTCCCCTCTGCTGTTTTCTTAAAGGAGAAATGGATGCTTAGTATTAAAACATTGTATCATGAAATTTATTCATATTTTTATAGCACTTGCTTTTCAAGGAAGTACATTATAATACGGATGCGCATTCTCTCCCCTCGCCGATCCCAAAGTTTCCTGTATCAATTCCTCCCAAATCTTGGCTAGCATTCAAAGAGCCTTCCCTGGGGTTTGTCCTCAACTTCAGCTTAGCCTGGTGCTAAAGGGCCCTGGGCTCTCATCCCTCAAAGCCGGGCCCTCCCTGTCTCGCCGCCGGGGGCTGTTCTGCTCTCCAGGCTGGTCGGCCTAATTAAAAGAGCGACCCCGGTTCCCTTCTGCGTGCAGAGCCTGCTTTGCTCTCTCTGCGTGAGGCCGAGGAGGAAGCAGAAGCGTCCTAGGGTGACTGGACACGGGGGGCGAAAGGTGATTTTTTCCTCCCAATCAGAACATTGTGACTTTGTGCTCGGCTCCTTCCCGTCAGCTATTTTCAGCAGCCGCTGCTGACCAGGAGAAGCAGGCCGTCCGTGCTGCCCTGGTGAGCAGAGCGGGGCCGTGGATCGCGTGGCTGAAGGCAGTCACCCCCTTGTCCCTGAGGCAGAGACCTGGAAATCGTCGTGAACGGATGGCAGAGCGGGGCGCTGCTGCTGCGGCACCTAGGCCGGGCCCCTTGGCCTCCTGGCCCTCATCATATCTTCCCCTAGACCAGTGCTTCTCAACCGGGGGGATTCTGCCCCCCAAGTGGACATTTGTGATGGCTGGGGACACTTTTGGTTGTCACGTGGGGAAAGAGAATGCTACTGGAATCTGGTGGGGAGGAGCCAAGGTTGCTGCTGAGTGTCCCACGGTGCAGAGAAGAACCCCCTGCAACCAGGAGTTGCTCAGCTCCACATGTCAGGAGTGCCACCGTCAGGAAACCCTGATCTGGACGTTGGTCCTGTGGTCCCTTCCAGCAGTCCTTGCTGCCTTGCTCCATGGACTAACTAAGAGCGCTTCCCAAAGAGAGGGAAACCAGTTTCCTTTTCCAAGAAGGTTAGCGTAGATACCCCAAGCCCATGCCTTGTCCACAGGGCGCTTCCAACAGGGCTCCCCAGACCGTCCACCCCGGCTTGGGGGCACGGCCAGCCCCGTGGCAGTCCTGCCGCTGCTACCAGTGGTGACAGACGTGACAGTCACTGGACACTTGCTGCTCGCTGGGCACAGGACCCACAAGATGAGGGCTGGTGTGACTCCCGTTCTATGCGAGGGCACGGAGGTTATGCTTAGCCCACCAGGTCAGTGGTCAAGGCTGGATTCACACAGGCTGCGTCTTAACTGCCACTCAGCTGTTCCCTCAGTCACTCTGCCCAGCTGCCCCCAAGCGCAGGGCAGGGTCAGACAAGCCCCGCAGGAGATCTGTCTGCTGCTCCTGTAGGAAACGGAGGGCAAGGGCGTCAGATGTGTAGACTACACCCGTTGAAAGACATAATCTACATCTCCGGATTGAGAGAGTACAAAATGGGTTGAAACCAACAAAGTGAAACTTAGAGATAAAATCTCGAATTCAGGCTCAGCGAGCCAACCGTAGGAAGGATAGGACGGGATGCTGCACCTTGCCAGGGATGGCCCGGGCACAGCTTGTCTGCAAAAGTGACGTCAGGGCTCAGTCTTCACCGAGAGGGTGAGAAAGGCCCCCGTGCCCTGTGCTGGCCGACACACGGGGCCTGCGCGCTGCTCTGTGGGGCCACGTTTTGAGAAAGACGTTGGCAAGTTGGGAGTATCCACAGTAGAGGATCGGGGTGTGGGGAAGGGTCTGAAACCCACGTCCAGAGCGATTGGGAGATTAAGAGGAGGAGCCCCTGGGGGAGGGGTTCTCAAACTGGCTGTGCTTTGTGTTAATACTCTTGGGGGTGATTTTTAAGAGTACCAGTTCCTGGAGTGTCCAGCTAGTGACATGATTCGTCTGGCCTGGGCTGGAGCCCAGCAGTGGCATGCTCCCCTGGGGTTTCGAATGTGCAGCCAGGGTTGAGGACCACTCTTTTAGAGGGACCTGAATGATATGTGCAAACAGTGGTCATGAGTATGAAATATTAGCCTTATTTTTTTTCCAGCATATTATAGGGGTACAAATGTTAAGGTTACATATATTGCCCTTGCCCCCTCTCCCCCCTTGAGTCAGAGCTTCAAGTGTGTCCATCCCCCAGTTGATGTGCATCGCATTCATCATGTATGTATATACCCATCCCCTCCCCCCACCTGCCCGACACCCAATAGATGTTATTCCTGTATGTCCACTTAGGTG
>VBSM01003186.1:3972169-4001522 GCA_008086735.1 Cheirogaleus medius
TTTGCAGTCCCACCAGCAGTATAGGAGTGTTCCTATCTCTCCACATCCATGCCATAGCCTTATTTTTTATAAGTCTGGAGAATCGAACTAGGAGCAATGGGTAGAAGTTGCAGGAAGGACGATCTTAGCACAAAGTAGCGCACAGTAATGTGATACGGTGTAGTATTTCAAAATGCCTGCTTCCTGCTTTATTCCTCGGGTGTCTTCTACTCTCCCGCTCACCTGACGGTCCTCTTCTTCCTTCGCCCAGGAAACAGGGGAGGCCCTCACTGTCTCCTATGCCTGGACCCACGGCCCACCGGCATCTGGAGCTACCACGTTGCTCTGTTCTTGCTTGTACAAGGGGCGGGGACCCCTCCCTTGAGGAATGTGCCCCTTCCACCCCTCAGCCCGTCATTGCATCTTCCAGGGGACTCTGCTTCCACAGATACTGCTCTGTCCTGTCCCATCGGCTTCTCCCAGTCCCCAGATGGCTCCCTTCCGTGCACACACCTGCCCTGACGGCGCTCGTCCTGACTCCTTGGCCCTCTGCAGCTTCCATCCCTCCCTTGTCTGTGCTCAGTGTCTCTGGTTACTCACCTCACACGTCCTCCCTGACCTGTCCCTGTCTGTCCTCCACACCAGCCTCCACGAAAGCCACTCCTGTCCTTGTAAGCCCGTGGGCCTGGGCACGCCTCGGTTCCTTGGTAATCTGCTTCCAAGCAGCGGGGGCCCTGCCGACTGCCCAGCTCTCGTGCAACCCTCCCTGCTCCCGGCTTCTCTGGGTTTCCCTGTTCTCTGGCTGCGCCTCCCTGGCCTCTTCCTTCACTGCCAGACCTCAGGTGACAGACATGGTCCAGAACGCAGCTCTGTCCTCTGCTCCATGGACTCCTCCTGGAGTAGGCCCGACCACCCATCTAAACTTGGGAGACTCCCAAGGTCATGTCCCCAGCCGTGACCTCTCTCCTGCACGGCACACATGCAGCCAGATACCTATGTGGAAGGCAGCTGGGCAGCTCACACTCAGTGTATTCAAGGTAGCACTCAGATTTCATCCTGAATATCTATTTTTTCACCTGCCTTTCACCATCTGTTCTCCCGTGTTCAGGACACAGACACAGAGAGTCGCTCGTATATCCCTTAACCTCACCCTGCAGAATCAGTGCATTTGCTTGGTTTGCTCCGTTGACCTCCAAGAATGCAAGCTGGGTCTGCCCGCCTGCCTGCGTCTCCTCCGTGTCCGCTCTGGTTCTGCTCCCGCTCTGCCTGCTGGTGCCAACGCCCCTCCTGGCTGGTATTCTCGCTTCCCTAAAGTCCTTCCTCGCCTCGGCCAAACTCACCTTTAAAAAAAGAAAATGATGCATGATGAACCAGGAACAAACCAGGTTGCCACCGCCCTACACCAGCACCAGGGCTTCCCAGTGCACAGAGAATATGTCCCTGATGCTTTATTCCGCCGGACAAGGCCCGGCTGGTCTGGCCGCTGTTTCCCCATCCCCTCTCCAGGGCTGCAGCCCACAGTTCAGTGAGATCTGGGATGAGTCATCGCCTGGGTCATCCAGGCTTCTGCCCAGAAACAGGGTCTTCGTGTCCAGGTCACCTCAGATGGCCCAGTCGGTCCCTTTCCTGACTGCCCAGACTTCGTTGTTTCCCAGCATTTGTCATGTCTTGGCCTACTTGGGACACAGTCTTGTTTGTCTCCTACCCGGTCAAAGTGGTCCCCTTTCCCCTGCTGTGTTGTCTTGTTTTCCTAGTACTTGTCCCCATCTGAAATGATCCTGTTCGGTTTTCTTATCTGTCCTCTCCTACACTATCGTAAACTCCATGAGAAGAGAGGCCTCGGGTCTTGTTTGTTTCCATGTTCCTGAGCACCCAGAACCGTGCCTGGCGCCTTGTCACAGTGTTGTCACTCAGTCATTGTGTTGGGTTAGCAAATGAGCATACCTGATAGTCACTAGAGCATCCCCAAAAAGGAAGGGGCCGTGTCGTAAGTAGGGGGTGACTTGTCAGACTTGCAAAGTGAGCGTCATGGCCCCTGCCCATTTTATGTGATATAATTCTCTGATTTTTTTAAGATTAAGTGTCTTAATGCCTTGCGTGTTGCTTTGGAATCTGTTGCGTGGCCGAGCTGGTGGCCCTTGTGCAGAACAGCGTATGCTGATCACAGCGTCGGCAGCGTGTTTTTAGAATCAGCACCAGCAGTTGGAGTTGAAACTGAGCTTCCTGCCTGAGCTTATCCCGGCCCATTTCTGAATCATCGGTAAAATCAGAGCTAAATTAAGTAGGATCGTCTAGATTAGGTGCATTTCACAGCAGTGATTTGACTTCATGTGTAACTTCATTTATTCCACAAGAATTTATTGACCCCCTGCCGTGCGCCGCCCACTGCCCTGGCCCTGGGAGTGCGGAATTCCTGGTTCTCTCTGGGTGCGGAAGAGGCAGAAAATCGATAACTAAATACGTTGAAATGTACTTTGTCAAGCAGTGACAAGTAAAACAAGGGTGACAGTAGCCAAGATGTACGTGTTTGTGTTCTGAGATCAAGTCGTGCATGAATGGGTGGATCCCTGAGCGTGTTTTCAGCTGAGACGATCACAGCAACTCATCTGTTCATTCATTTGTTCATTTGATGAATGTACAGTAAGCACTTTACCATGTGCAGTGGTGTCCCGTGGACATGTGGACACGTGGCCCCGGAGGAGCCGGACACACCAGTTGGGCCTGAAATGCTGCCAGGAGCTCGGTAGACTAAAGGGCACGTGGCATGCACGGAACGGGACGTGTGTGTGCGAAGGCCGGGGAACACTCGGTGCACCTGTGGAGCTCTGTGGGGGTTAACACGGAGGCAAGGCTTGGAGGAGGGAAGGAGGGTGACAGCCGGCTCACAGAGGGTGAGAAAAAGGAGCGCAGAGAGGTTTGCTTGAGCCCGGCCAGCAGAGCGTCCCCGGCGCTTAGGGAGGAGAGGGTGCGGTTTGAAAGGCTCGTCTCCCGTCAGCAAGGGTTGTCCTCCAACTGTGGACAGACCACAGACCGGCAGAGGGGGGTTAGGAGAGAGTAGGGCGGTCCCGTGCATGCAGTCGTGCGTCCCCTCGCTGCAGGAAGTCTGAAGTCCCCGTAGAACGGTCCCCGAGGCTCACGTCTGGTCCCTCAGTCCCCCCGTCCCATGTGCTTGGACCACTTTCAGTCAGGCTGTTTCTCATTAGCCTCAGTGCAATGTTGTGTTATTAATTACGTTTTAAAAACTTCCTGGAATACAGAAGTCTACAATATTACAAAATTACTTAGCATTTTGTTAATTTTTTTTTTTAATCCTTAAATTTTCAGCTGAAAAGTTTCAATTTTAGGGTGATTTTTTTTAAGATAGAAAGCATCATTTACTACCCCAGTATCAAATTACAAATAGGTAGCGTAGGATTAAAAGATTTGTCAAATGTATATGCCGCTTCTCCAACTGCAAAGAAAACTGTGTGATCTTTTGTATCTGCAGCATTAAAACATGAGCTTATAATGTACGTTCTTAAGCGCTATAGGGCTTTTTCTCATGGTTTCATACCACTCTGGGGTCAGGAATATATTCACTTTGTCTTTCTGTGGTTTGCTCCGGTCCTCAACCTAGGAATCCGGGAGATTAAGAAACTCCAATCATACTGTCTCCCTGGTGACTTTGTCAACTATCAGAATAAATCAGTCAAATCTTTTTCAATCCCTCCCTTGCTTCCTATTGTAGAATTGATGAATACGTGCAAAAAGGGAAAGACCTCAAGGACTTAAAAAAAAAGTTGAGGTGCCAAGAAGAAAGAAGGGCGTAGAATTGGGCACTGGGGAAGAGTGGTGTATGAAATGGACAAGTCCTTGTGGGATGGTTGGAAGGAGCTGATAGACACACATCCAGAGACGGGTCACAGATGGGTTCTCAGGATGCTAGCTGGACCTTCCTCATTCATACCGTCCAGTGTCTCCTGTAGCATTTGTGTGTTACTTTGGTTTTGCATCTTAAGCTTCTTTCAGTGAACATATCTTATGTTACATCTTTGCTTTATTATCTGACAAATATGGTTATTAACAGAAAGTGATATTAATATTAATTATACAATGATACTAAAAATTTTATATCACGCAGAAGCAGATGGTTATTTTAAATGACTTAAAATTTTACTCTTTTATGTGAAGAAACATTTTAAACATATTTAGTTATAAATGCTGTTTTAATTGCAACATTATTTCTGCAGTGGGATTTTCAGAATCCTATTACATTTGCAGGGGAATGTTTCTGTGTATATTTCAGAGTCTCTTAAAATATGTTCTTATTTACAAGTAAACAGTTATAATTACATTTAAGAAACAGAACTGGAGGGGGTTTAAAATTGTGGATAAATGCATCATACACTTCTCATACCCAGTCTTTTCATGTGGTTATAGTTCAAGAATTCAGCTCTAGCAGGAGAGTTGCTCTGTGTTATGTTTGTCAAGTGCCTGCTTTTTAGGTAGGCACTCTCGTTTTTCATAGTGTTTGTAAATAAACAGTCCTTTGCTAGCCTCTAAAATTATAGCAGGCGTGAGCATACTACTTTAGAATTATTTCCTATGTGTATATAATTCCTATAAAAACAGAAAACAGAATTACTTTATGTACTCCCAAATTTTAAGCTTAATGTCCCAAGATTGGCAACCTAACTTGAAACCAGCTGTTGACCCATTCTTCGTTTTATATCAAGTTTTGCATTAATGCAAAAAGTAAAGTAAGCATCTCTGCTCCCCAGAGTCACACCTCTGAAATCATCTGTCCAGCTGTTCCTTTCCTTTAACATCAAAATGTCCCGGAAAGCCTGGGTCCAGAAGCGCTGCTTCAGCGTCTCTGCGCAAGGCGCCTTTACGGGGGTGGTTCGAGGGGAGGGGAATTGGAGTCTGGGGCACGCCAGGCCCCCATCAATCAGAAGGCAGTAGCCGAGATGGCGAGACAGGCGCGTCAGGCCCCAGATGAGATTTGTAAGGCTGTGGCATCCGTTCAGACCACGTGTTCTGGAAAAATTGTCATTGGACGCCACAGTCTGGAGCAGGCAAGGTTTAGGTTATCACTTCTGCCGGCGCCCAACTTTTATACATGCCTTTCTTCTGGGGGACACTGGCGAGGTCATGCTAGTCCACTTTCCTGGACAATTAATTTTTTAAAAAATTAGTTTTCCTTTTAAATAATTTTCCATTTTCCCTAAAATTGTGGGTTTTTTTCATTTTTAAATTTTTTTTCATTTTTAAAAGCATGGATCATTGTAATATGGTGTGTGTATCCTACCAGCAAATAGACGTCACTCCATTTGGAGCACAGTGTGGTGTTGGCACCAGTTACGCATATTTTAACCTGTTTTAGTAAGTCTGACTTCTTCCTTCTAGCAAGTGGGTTAACTACCCTTTCCCTTTGCTAATCTTTACGATAATATCTTTGCTTTTTCCCCTAGTTAAAAAAAAAAAAATTGCATTTTAGAAAAATCAAAAATGCAAATAAGATTCTTGCTTTTTAAAAAAGTCAGTCTACACAAAGCTATTAGTTTTGGGGGTGTATGGTTATTTATTTATTTTCCCAAATTGGATTATATCATAATGGGCTTTTTTCACTCAAATATATATCCATTTGAAATTTCCATGTCATGGAATATTGTTCCCATGTACTTATTTAATGTTATTTAGAAGAAAGTAACTATGAATATATTAAATTTCCATACTCTCTGAGAACAGTTCAGAGACTAGAACCAACTTATGTGACCACAAGCAGGGGACTGATTACCCCTGAGGGATACTAGACAGCTGTTAAAATGTTGCTTTTTTGGTGATAACTTGGAAAGATGCCCATAGACATCCCCAGGCGGCATCATCCTGTGAACCAGCTTCAGCAGCTGTGTTGTGTGATCTCACCCCTCTGATGTGGCAGGCATGTCCCTGTCACCCCAGGGCCTTTTCACATGCTGTGCTTGGGGGCCTCTCCCCATATGCATGTGGCCCCCTCTGTCCTCATGTTCGGCCAGATATCACCTTCCCAGTGAAGCTGTTCTGAGCCCCAGCTTAGACTTGGCCACATTCCTTTCCCCTGCTTTACTTTCTGCAAACCACTGATCACCTTCTTAAAACCTTTGTCATCCACTCATTTCTGTTATGACCTGTCGTCTCCCACTCAACGCACCAGAATTCAGGCTTCTTAAAAGGAGAGGGCTCTGTGTTGTTTACCTCTGTTCTCAAGGCCTAGAACAGGGTCTCCATCAGTAGGGCAGGGTCCGTGTCTGTCGAGTGAATTTTCCGAGTGTTACATGGTGGTTTGAGGAGCCGGATGTCACTGCGTACTTGCCGTGTGCTGAGCCCCGGATTAAGTGCTTTATGTGCATCACGTGTGAAATCTGCGCCGTTATCCTCACCTTTAAATGAGAAAACTGAGTCCTAGAGACCTTGAATGGCTTGCCCAAGGTCACACAGCTAGTGAGGATCGTGTGTGGGGTGCACAGCGTGAAGCCCGAGCTGTGGCTGGGCCCCCCGGGCCCCCATACAGGTGCTCCTGTGAAAGCCCCACAAATGAAAGGACGGGGGAATTACGGGAGATCTTACCTTCTTTCAGCCGTGAGTATGTATGTAGTCATCTAAGACTGTTTTGAATGTGTTATTTTCAAATATGAATTCCATACTTGGAGCACAAATTAAGAGGTGAACATTTGCAAATTTCCACTTGCACTTTGGCAGTAGAGATATTCAGTCTGAAACTTTAATTTATCAAAAAAGCAAGTGCAGCGAGTCTTCCTTTGAGATGTTAGAAAGCACTCCTCGACCTGCCGGGACCGAGTCGAGACAGACAGGGCAAAGGCTCGGAGGGGACTTCGGGGAGCAGATGCCTGAGTCAGGGCAGGGTCAGGACATTGGGGCCCTGCCCCTGTTCTGCCACTTGCCACGGTGGAGAAAATTACAGGTGTACCTTAAGACCCGACTCGATACAGAGCAGCCAGGTAAAATCACAGTGCAGTTCTGTCCCAGGTGGGATAAAGTGTGCAGATCCCAGTGCTGCATGGAACTACTTACAAACACGCTGTGTCCGCAGCCCAGTGACCCACAGCTCAGAGCCGAATGGGACTGGGCACATTAACATTTTTGACAGTCAGTGAATACCGTCATCGACCTGGCTGAGGAGCAGAGCTCTGGATCCCGGTGTGCCCCAGCCCCTTCCCCCAGGGACTACTAACACACTTGAACCAATAGGTTTGTTTTTGAGAAGTACCAGCTCCCTACTTTCATATATACAGGTTGAATATTCGAAATCCAAACATCCCAAATCTAAGGTGTTCCAATGATCATTTCCTTTGAGCGTCACATTGGCACTCAGAACATTTTGGATTTGGGAGCATTTTGGATTTTTGCATTAGAGATACACAACCTGTAATTTCGTTTATACTTTTCCATGGAAACACATACAAAGTTGAATTCATGAGAAGTGCAGCCACACCATTTAAAAGGGGGCGATGGCAGGGCTGTGCTCTTCCGGAGGAGCCACAGAATACCATGAAATTGCTAATTGTGCCTCATCCCGGCCTGCTCCTCTGCACGTGTTTCCACATCATCATCCTGTTCTCTTTCTTCACAATTGAGCAGATCTGCTTAAATCCCCGGAGTAGCCAGAGCTGTATGGATCTGCCACTCTGAGCATGCCTAACGAATTCCATTTTTGTGTCCATTTCGCATATTAAGCTTACGAGCACCACGCTCTTTTCACCAATATCAGCACCTTTTTTCCATTTTCCACACGGCTTCATGAAACAAGAACAAAACGCAATGCGTCGCTCCCGCCATATCGCCACCCCGGCGGGCCCGAGCACAGCCCGGTCACGGCACCGGGGTGCTCCGCTCGCTCCCCAGACCACCGTGGGGCCAACAGTCACGTTCTGCCAAAAGGACAGAGACCCTTCACCTAGGAAGAAGCATCCCGAGATCTAGAAATGGGAAACTAGCATTTTATGGAAGAAAATACAACCATTTTTTCCTTTTCTGTAGCCAAAGCCGGGAGACACTAAAAACAGGATGAAGCTGGAGCCCTTCCCCGTGGGAGAGGGAGGGCGAGGGGGTTGCTGGTAAAAGCCAGCCTGGACGAGGAAGGGTCTGTGCCGGAGTGTGGGGAGCAGGGAGCATGCGGATGTCTGGCCGGCGTTATAGCCCCAGTGGATAGCCCAGGTAGATGGAGTAAGAAATGCCTTCCAGCCTCACCCCCGGAATAGCTCTGGACAGGCCGCTCTCCTCGTAGTGACTCCAGGGTTCCTCCAGCCCAGCGAGGGATTCGCCGGCAAACTGCAGCATCCCAAAGATGAGCAAAAGCCAGCCAGCCAGTCCCGGCCACGGCTGTGCTGGAGGACACGGAGGAGACGGAGGGGTGTGCAGGCAGTAACCTGCGAGAGCGGATGGGAGAGAAGATTCCAGGTTGTGGGAAGCCTGTAGGAACAGGGATATGCATGAGTGATGTGCTCCTGAGGCGGCGGAGCTGCTGGAGGCAGGGAGGGCCCCTGTTCTGGCTGGGAGGCTGGTGGGTAGTGGCTGCTTTTAACCTCACCCCGGGGGATCAAAGGCAGCCGTGGGGAGGAAGAACAGCAATGAGCTAGTCTTTGATGGCTGCAGCGCGGGCTCCCACTTCTCTCTGCACCCACCGCTGACCCTTCCCGCAGCCACGGGGGGCTGGGGGCTCCGCTCCAGGAAAAAGGGGGAAATGTCAGTTATTATGTTTTGGAGCACAATCTTATCTTTCATTTTATTTTAAAGCAATTTTCCCCAAAGATCCACCATAGTATCTGACCGAACTATATTGACAAAATTGTAGCAGTGTTAAAGAAAACACTTTAAGCTCACCACAGATCCAACTCAGAAGCTTCAAATAATATGTTTTTGTTTTTTTTTTTAACCAGGACAAAGCCCAAATTCCAAGACAGTGGTAGAAATATTATATGATTAAACTCTGGTGGTATAAACAAAGTTATTTTTTTAAAGAATGTTCCGACATTAATGCCGAATTATTGATTGCTTTGTGGCAGAAGTATAATCTTAGTTTTTAAACATCATTGTTAATTCCAGAGTTCACCCTCTGAATGATTTCTCATCTTTGTGGAAAAGGCAAAATAAGAAAGACACGTTTGGTCAATATTATGAGACTGGTTTAAAAGGCTGTCCTTTAAACGACACTTCAGAGATGAAATGATCTTTGGTCTGCGGTTGTGAAATGTTATTTGTGGTGTCTTCGTCGAGGAAGGTCTTGGTGGAGATGCTTATCCCAAGCATAGCACTTGACAGATGTCCAGGCAAGTTCAAATAAATTATCTGCCGTGTTACAAACTTTTCCATCATTTCCCAGTCTCAGGCGTGTTTGATGACAACGCTCTCTGCGCCATCATGAGCTGCAGTAGCCTCAGAAATTTAGAGCAGGTTCTCAGAGGGGTCTTTCCATTTTTATGAAACCTCTTACTTGCCCAAAGCTTAAATAGTCAAAATTGAACTTTGCTCTTCTCATCATTTTTGGAGTGATTATAGGGTCAGATTAACTATAGGTGACTATAGTCACAGTGACTATATGTTAATAATTTCACTGGAAAACGGGCATAGACTGGGATTGTCCCAGGTGAGACAGACAGAATGTCACCCTAGCGAAGGTGACTTGTCTAAGTACCCTTAGATACAGCCTTTGTTTCTCACCGGTGGCCTCCCTGGGACTCCCTCGTTCTGTGCTGGTACAAAATAAACATTTCCTGACACCCTGGAGGGTCGGAATCGTGGGCCACAGCTACATCACAACACGCCAGCCTGCCAGTCCCTTCATGGATGGGGCAGTTTTTACACTAGCAGGACACAGAGCTTGACAAATGCAGGAAACTGTCGGTCTCCTTTCCAAGAAGAATTCTTAGCTACAGATTTTTGGTGGAAACAGTCGGTCCACTCTGATCTACTCATTTAGCACCTGGTGTGGGGAACTTTCCACCATCCTACCTCCTACACATGTGTGACCTGGTAAATTATTTTAAACACAGTTATTTAATAGCATAGTCAAAAATGAAAGGTCATCAGCCTCATTTTCTCATTAACGCCACACCAAATTGATTCCAGTATTCGATGCACAGACGACCTCAGTGTTTCACCTTCTTTATTCAGATGAAGGTGCTGAGCAGAGCTCACCTGCCACTAGTCAGAGACACGAATGGGTTGGTAATATCTGGTTTCCATGCAGAGGAAGTTCGGGGTTAACCCTAGCCTTGAGATCTACATAAAATATGTAGCACGGTCATTAGTCATTAGCAGCAGGTTAGCAATATTCTAAAACAGCAAGAGAGAAAAATATTCTCTTTTTGATAGCTATCAAAGAAGTCATCTCACATGGTTGTTTTTTTTTTTTTTTAATTTCATAGGACAAATCCTCAAACTGAAATGTGAGAGTTCTTCTATATTTTTATCAAAAATGTTTATATTGTTAACAGGTTATGCAGGTACAAAACGGGTACCCAAGGCAGCTCATGATGCAAATTTAGGCAAATATATTTTGAATATCGTTGTGCCTGCATGTCGATCTGTGGCAAAATAGAATTTGGATTGGATTAGTTTGTTAGGTTTCTGTGCTGTAAATTTTATCTGTTTTTTAAACCTGAAATGTCGCTGTTTTGTTCCAGTACTGTTTCCTCAGGCCCTGTAGCAGTGCAGCCCACTGAGCGGCACCGGGTAGTCATCTGTCAAATCATTAATTTCTAGTGTCTTTACACATACAGTCCTTGGATGTGCTGTGTCCCTGACACTGGGCCTCACTGTCCTGGGGGTCCTGAGCGGTTGCTGGTCTCCCCTTCGGCTCCGGGGCTTTCTGTTCAGGGTCATGTGGATGCATTACCGATGGAACCCAACCCCCCCCCAAAGCATCCCTAGGGGCTGGGGGCTCTGGAGTTGGAGTCCTGCTGAGTGACCCCCAGCCCTTTGACTGGGGCACGTGTTAGAGCCAGGTGTGGTGGAAGGACGGGCAGGGCCTGCTTTCAAGTGGCTGGGCCTTCCTCGTGAGTCACCTGATACCAGGATGCTATCACTCCCCTCTGACGGGGGCTGCCCCCCCCACCAGTGAAGGCTGGAGAACTGCCAGGGGCCCTTTTCAGAGTCAAACCTCCTGCCCCACGGTTAGGAGAGAGTCATGAAGTCATACTGAACAAGAAGTTCTTCAAACATTTTAGATGTTTACAAGATACCGTTTCTATGAGGACAGACCAAAAAAGGAAGGGAGCGGACTTTACAAATTAGCATTTGATTTTACCAAAAAACAAAACAAAACTAAAAAAACCTTAATGTTTGCCACAGGTGACTTAAAACATAACAAAAGGTTGCACATGATGTCCAAGAAAAAAGAAGATATAATTTCCCATCATGATATGTTGATCATTTACTCCCCGAAATGCTCAAGCTGTAAGGATACGTAATGCAGAGTTTTCAGAGTTTTAAATAGTATTTAAAACTCCTAGATCTTAAATATACAATTACAGGGATGATGGGGGTTTTTTTTCCCCCTTCAGCACTTCAGAGACTTTACTCAAAGTTAGTTCTTTTTCTTTGCACTGCAGTGGTCCTGCTTGGCACGTTCTCTGTTTGACTTTTTTACCGAGCACCTGTTCTGTGTTTAGTGCCTACTTGCCAGCGGGCATACGCAACGAAGTTAGAAAAAAATCACAGGGACACGACCACATAAAGGAAACGGCCACAGAACCCAGTCAGAGCACACGAAAGGCCGTGGGGGGGTGCAGTGTTGGGGGGAGCTGGGAAGAGGGGTGGCCTTCTCCAACGTGGGGACGGGGAGGGTTGCGTCTGGTGCTGAAGGGCGGGCCCGGGCGCCGGCGCCGCGGGGATGGGTGAGCTGTCCGTCACTTGCACTGAAGTCTGTCCACCTTTCATCATGGCGTGTCTAAAAGTCAATTTCCCAAGATCTTCTCTGATAGTTATCGGGACTTTTTCCCCCTCAATGCCTACTTTTCTCTCGGTATTAGTAATATATGTTTTTTTGTGTTACAGTCCTTTCCTGAAAGTCCTCAGTTTTAACCGTGTGGGGTGATTGTTGTTTGGAAAAGCTGGGTTACCTGTTGCAGCCACGTGCGCATGGCCTTCAGGAGTAAGGGAGGCCGCGCGTGCCAGCCCCCTGCACGCCACCACCGTGCTTCAGTGCTGCCCACGGTTGTCACCATCCCTCTGATACGTGCATATGTCCCTGACATTGAGTCTGTCCCCCCCACCAGAACATAAGGGCTGCAGGGCAGGAGGGTTGTTTTATTTACTGCTGTTTTTACAGCTCCTAGGAGAGAAGCTGGCTGGTGACCGGGCCTGTCTGTCCATTTGTTCATCTGGACATTGTCTGCCCCCACCGAGCGGTAGAAGGTAGAAGGAACGCCTGGCACCACATGTGTCTTGGATCGGCGTGCAGGGCAGAGTGACCTGTGTCAGTCCTTAATTTAACAGGGGCTTGGCCACCTTAGTTGGCCAAGACAGAGAAGAGAGCAGGTGTGGGGTGAGGCGCGTCCAGAGTGGGGGTTCAGGATGCTGTTTTGCCTGGGAAGAAATTGAAGTCAAAAGAGATGACGTACCCAAGGTCGCGTGGCCCAGTGGCTGGGCTGGGATTGGAGCTGCATTTCTGATGCTACGCTTCATGCCTCCTTGTCATGGAACTCAGCACATGTGGCTCTGTCCTGGCCTGGCTCTGCCTCCTTCCTGCACCTCTGGCTGTGGCCATCCTGAGGGCCGGGGCCTCCCTCTCCAGGAGGCGGGCAGGATGGGAGCTGGGCTGAGAGTCAGCCGGCAGACCGTGTCCAGGCTCCAAGAACAGGACGGTTTGGGCATCCTCACACACGGTTAGTGGGAGAAGCATAGAACTTGCGAGTATCCAGATCCCTACAAGTGCTCATTTCCTTACATCCATATCTTGAAAACTGCCCAAAAGTAGTAATTCCAAATATAGAAAATAAACAGAAGTGTTGACTTTTGGTCTAAAATTTGAAATCCATCTAAACAGTAGGGAAATAATTAAACAAACCAAACACATCCTGTTCTTTACGGCATTCAAAAAGGAAAGAATGCCATTAGTTTTTTATGACATTTAACCTTAGATCGATGGGATGATACGTCACAACGAAATTAGCTCCTGTTTTTAGTCGGATCTTCTGCATATCAGGTTTTCTAAAGGCTAGGGACACCATCGCTTGCTTATTCAAACCACACGATGTCAGCAGATGGAGAGCAGGCTGCGCCAGGAAGGAGCAGCCTGGTGTCCGTGTATTTCTGTGCCTTGAGCAGGGTGAAATGGCCAAACGCATTCAGGACCCTGGACAGAGCCCTCCGGGGCCCGACCTCGCCAAGGCCAGCCTTTCCACCTAGAACTGGACACCTTCCTGTGCGGCTGTTGGTGATTTGACTGCACGTGACATCTCACAGAGACAGCTAAGTTTCTGAAGATGGGAAATTTATGTTATCAGGGACGGATCGTACATCTAATTAACTTCTTGATTTAATTGATTTCCTACAAGGCATGCTCAGTCTTTCCGCAGCCTGCTCAGCGCAGCCTTCCACGTGAAACAGAGCCTCCGTAATTCAGCAGCTATGAGCACCAACCTTGAGGAATGGCCGTGGCTGATTATGTAAAAAGAGATGAGGCAGGAGAGAAAAACGGGACTCTCTTAAAATGATTTCATTTCCACCTAACAGGACTGCTCGGCGTGCCTTTACATTTTTCGAAGTGCACTGGATTAATTTAAGCTTCGTGCAGCTTGCCTTCAGCTGAAAATCAACTAGAGAACAATTTGGGTTTTGACCCTTCAGTATAAAATCCCGACTTGCGTTCCTGAGGACGTTCCTCTCTGGCGAGTTCTCCCACCGGCTACCCCAGGCTTTCCGCTTCCCCTGACCACGCCACGTGCTTCTGTTGCTCCCTGAAACCAGAGGCTGCTATTCAGTGCCAGCGGCCATCAGAGATTGAGGATGCCTTTCCAGAGCCCATCACAGTGGACAAGCAGGAAGAGAGACCAGGGATCTGATGGGGGCAAAGAAAGTGACCAAGAGGTCGGGAGCAGGGGAACTCGACTTGGGCGGGGGGGGGGACCCGAAGGGGCTTGCGAAGCCCGGGCTGTTCCACCGCGGCACATCCTCTGCTCCTCGGAAGAGCTGGGGATGCTCCCTCAGCAGGGGCTCCCCAAAAACTGCCATCGGTCTGCTGTGCAGAGCCGGTTCCCAGCAGGTGGCTGGGGGCCAGGCAGCCACGTCCCTCCCCCAACCCCAAGCTCAGCTTGTGGCCCGAGTCTTGTGGTGGCCTTTGGTGTCAGTCGTTGCATGTTCCCTTGGCCACTCTTGCCCTGCCTCTGTCCCCTCCCCCCTCGCCGGGCTGCCCAGTGGACGGACTTGTCACCTTTGTTTAGTTGCTTTGTAGCATTTAACACAATGACCCTGCCCTCTCTCTTTCTTTTTTTTTTTTTGTTAAAATAGCTTTATTGAGGTAAAATTCATATAACACACACTTCACCCCTTTAAAGCGTGCGATCCGATCGTTTTTAGGACCGTCACAGATACGGGCAACCATCGCCAGTCAAGTTCAGAATATTTCCATCCCCTCCAAAAAAGAAACCCCGTACCCTAATTAGTGATCAGAACGTGTGCTCGTTCGGTAAGGCTTTATTTATGCTTCCGTGCATGGCAAGGCGTATTTCAGGAATCGAGGGCTTCGTCTAAACGAAGATCAGATTTCCTAAATCCCAACTTATCCGGCTTGATTGTTAGAGGTCTCTTGGTGTCGCTGAAAATGGCCCAAGTAGGAAATTCTTCTCCCCGGTGTTTTCCCTCAGTTCTGGCCCCTCCTGTTGTGTCCTTTCCTCCCCGTTTTTGTAACTCAGTCTAGCGCTGTGTTGTCTTTTCCTTTCCCTCACACCTGTCATCTTCCCCGGCCCCCCGCCGCGTCCCCGCTGCCCCTTCTGACATTGTGTACCTCCGTGTGAGCGGCAAAGGGAAAGGGACAATAATGCCAGTCTCTGAAACATCTTCAGAGATCGGGATTCAAGTAAACCTCCTCCCGCTGAAAGCTCCCGTCAAAAGAACTGTGAGAAGGGGTGAGGTTTTGAACTTCACTTCACACTCACCTTTCAACAGAGACCCAGGATGTTGTGATTTCCTTGGATGGCAAAGGTGGCCTGTTCTTTATTTACCAGCCTACACATCTCTGGAAGCTTCAGAAAGAACAGAGCCCTTATTAAAGATCCAAATTAGCTTTGTATGCCTGGCCTTGTGTCAAAGGAAGTGTGTTTTAATTTACTAGTTCCTGCAATGACTTCATCTTGAGTTTATGGAAGGTCTTAGCCCTCCACTGATTTTCCTCCTGGCACCTACAAATGGCCCTGTCTTTGATAATTTCAAATTCTTTTCATACCAAAAAAAGGGGGCTCTTTAGTAATGTATTGTACCTGACACTGCCAGATAGGTAAGTTAAGGTACATGTGAAGCAGGAGAGGAGGGCCAATACACATATGCCCGGCCTCTTCCTTTGTCTTTCTTTTGTCTTTCCTTTTTTTTTTTCCCCACATAGATGCATGCTTCTTAGGGACATGTGTTGTAAAGCATTTTGTTTCTTTAATGAACACACAGAAAATTAACAGGCAGCCAACCCTTCAGAAACCCTTGGCAGCTCTTCCCAAGTGTGGGTGGCTCCTTGTAGCAAACCCTTGGTGTCTCCTCCCCAAACCAGGCCCACCGAGGGAGAGAGGCTGCGGGGGGGGGGGGCCCTCTGGACGGCCCAGCACTCCCTGAAACACAGGCGCGAGGGTCGGGGAAGGACCTCACCTCACAGGGGATTGTGGCCATCTCCACAGCGATGCTTGGGGAGGTCAGCGTGCCTCTCTTCCAGGGGACGCATCTGAGATCCTCGGGGAGAGGAGGGACGCGGGAATCGCAGGCACAGAGCCTGGTCTGTGTGGGTATCGCCGGGACGTCAGACACCGCTCGGCGCACCTGGCGCTCTCGACGAGCCGAGCTCCCTGCGCCGGTTCATCAGGAATTGCCCGGCTAATGATCGGCTGGGCAGATAATCGGGGGAGAGTTAATTGTAAGGTTCGATATGGCATCTTGTCAGCAGAGATAAGTTGTCACGTTTTCCACTTGAGCTGAAACTAAATGATTGTAAAATAAGTTATGAGTGTCCTTGGGCCTGTCTGCCGGAATGATAGCTAAGAATACATTCCTGGCCCATCAGTCTCGAGCAGGCCGCTTGATATTTATGCGGACGGAATGTTATTTTATTCCCCGTCTAGTCACGCTTGTCAGCCCTGCGCGTGAAAAGTGAAACCGCTGCTTTGACTCATGCTTCCCGTGCGGAGGCTCGGAGAGACTGCAGATTGTGATCATCATTGCCCGTATTATATATTTTTGGGGGGATGTGCGTTGATCGTCGATGCCCGATTGGGAAGAACTAATGGCTGACGCCGAACACGCGGGATGGCGGCCGGCCCATCCCGGCCCCGGGCCGCGCGACGCGGAACCCCGGGTCCCTCCGTCAAAGCTGCTTTGGGTGTGGAGTAATGAGGCGCTTGCTTTTTTAATTTGGCGTGCCTTTCTTCTCTTCGCTTCTCCCCTCCCACGTCTGACGCTGTCGACAGGAGTCGTCCGACCCGGTGCCCGGTAATTGATACAAAATAAAACGCGTTCCCCGCGTGCAGGCGGGAGGAGCGGGCCGCGGCGGGGGCTGCGGCGGGAGCTCATTTGCAGTGTCTCAGGCGGGGTCGAGGGGGGGCCTCTTCAATTTGAGGGACACCTTGTCAGGCTAGAAGAGTATCGGAAATAGAAAAGCGCAGCGCGGATGCCTGGTGCGTTTTGATTGCTCATATTTTAAAGCAGGGGGATGTTAAACAACTCCTGGAAGGGAGGTCGCAAGATCTCGAAGCTGGGGCATTAATATCCTGGTGGTAGAGCTCAGGAAACCCGTGGCTCTCTCCACGAGACCCCCGCGGGCTGGAGGGTGGTCCGGACAGGTCTCTCTGCTGTCGAGCCCCAGGCCACTCTCCCTGCCATGTACCCCTGCCCCAAGGGCCCTGACCCTCCTCGACCTCTACCCGAATTCGCCACAATCATCGCCTTCTCTGCGCCAGGGCTGCAGCTGCCTCGTGCAGTTGGCGCTCCTGTTGCCAGGCACGCGCCTGGCCCTGGTGGTGGAGCCTCCTGCGGAAGGGGGGCTGCCTGCCCTGGCAGCTGGCACCCACTCCTGAGCTGTGCCCACTCCCACCCGCCCCCGCCCAGGGCCTGTGGTTTCTCCAGGTGCCGTGTGCCTCCCCTCCTTAGCCCACCGTAGACGCCTGGCCTCTAAATGGTCACGGTGCCGCTGGCTGGGCCCTTCCAGCAAGAAAGTGGGGGTGAAATGTCCAGGGCCTGGGCCGTAGTGTGCTGGAGTGTCCCCAAGGCTGGGGGCTGGGGGAGGTGGGGAACAGTGACAGAGGCGGCCCCGCCCTCCCCTGCAGCCTGACCCAGAGAGTCACTTACTGCCTCAACTTGCATCTCTACGCTGGGGTGAGGACCGTTCTCCCGGGCCCCCTGGAGGACCTTGGCCCTGTGAGCAGCGCATCAGAGGATGGGCAGGCTGTGCCGCGGGGACCCGCAGGCGCTCTGTGCACTCCCTGTCTCAGGACAGATGCTGGCCTTGCTTTCCGTGTTCATTCTGGAGACCACGGTTGTTTTTATTGTTATGTGACAACCCTGTGTCCTCCTAAAAGCCCCCCTCCCCTCCTCGTCCTCCAGCAGCCAGGCCGAGGCTCACAGCTTCCTGTTCTCCCTCCCCAACCCACTGCTGGGCCTTCTCCCGACACCCCGGTGACACCAGCATCTCCCCGTTAGTCTGTTTCTCCCGGTGGCCACAGGCCTGGCTGCACGCGCTCAACCTGGTGAAGGTGGCCGTGCACGTGGCTCCCGGCCGTCTGCCCCGTCCATAAACCCGTGCGGTCGGCACGCTTGGTGCAGATGTGATTCTCGCTTGTTCCGTAGCGGGGCCCACGAAAAATCGTCTCTTACCGAAGGCAGCAAACACGAAACCAGATGGGCAAGCTTTTCACTCCTTAAAACCACTCGGGAGACAGGGTTTGCCCTTCATCCTTTGCCCACCGCGGGCTCGTGGGGCGCGCTCAGTGCGTGTGGGGTGGACGTGGCCGGCACTTTCTCCCTGTTGGCAGGCTTCACTCACGGACTTAGCTGTTTACCTAAAAACAGATCCCAGACAGCTGGACGCTTGCAGGACAGTGGCTTGGCACAAAAGTGTACTTGTGGCTAGTCTTACAGCTAAGCCGCCACGTTGACAGCGTTGCTCTGTTACCAAAAAGCGGGTCTGTCACCTGTGTGAGCACCTCTCGGACGGGCAGAGGTCAGCTCTTCAGTACAACTTAAACGTGTGTCGAGCTGCCTTTCTTCACCCCGAACACGTTGCAGGACGTGCCGTGGGGAAGAGGATGAGCGAAGCCTCCCTTCACACGTCCCCCCTGGGACAGCATCAAACAGGTGCCCGGGGAACGGAGTGTCCCCCAAGGGGTCGGGACGCCCAGTGGAGCAGGGCTTCTCCTGGGGCCCCCTCCTTCGGCTTCTGAGGCCCAGAACTTCCTGATTTCCCCGCACCTGTCTAGCACGGCACCTCCCCACGGCCTCCCGCCGTGGCTGGGGTGGGCTGTGTGGGTGCCGCCAGCCTGGTGCGACCCCACCAAGACTTTTTCACTAACAGGCTTCGTGGAGGGCTCAGTGGCCTAAGCCAGGACCCGCAGGCAGCTGGTGGGATGTGAGCCGGAGTGGGGTGAGGCAGGTTTGGGGAGCTGGACTTTAAAGAAAGGCAGAAATCGCCCGGTGCAGGGTGGGGACGCGGGGTCAGGGAGGGTTTTGCTGACAGTGGGAGATGACACAGCATGTCTGGTGCCAGAGGAGAGGGCGTAAGACACCGGGGCCAGAGGCCATGCCCGAGCAAGGAGGTGGGATCCAGCCCTCGGGGCACAGGCTTGGAGGGGGTGCATCCTTCCGAGGGATGCTTTTGTGGGGTTTTTGTCTTCAGTGAAGTGAAAAGTGAGGTCACCGTGGGGGTGGAGGGAGGTGTGGGATGTTTGGAGAGGGAGGGGCAGCCAGGAGACAGCCTCCTGGAGAGCGGGAAATGGACTCAGGGTAGAAACACGGCAGGACGGAAGGGCAGGCCCATCCCGGAGAGTCGCGACCTCGTCCAGAGGAAGCTGCGCGGCACGGTGCTGCCCCCAGCCCCGCGGCTCCAGACGCAGAGCAGCCGGAGGTTGGAATGAGGCTGGGGCCTCCCGACAGGAGAGACGGAGGAGAAGGGAGCAGGTGTGAAGCTCCTGGTCAGTATCCTTCTGTTGACGCGGATGGGCATACAGAGGTGCGTGCTCAGAACCGCCGAGAATAGCTGAGACTATTGTGAAAGATAACATGGTGTAGCCCTCGGACACAGATGGACAAAAAGGATGGTGGGTTAGAACAGAGTGCCGGGCGCTGGACCCGGCACACGCGTGTGGAACCTGTCACACGGACAGCATGTGCATGTGTTCCAAGTGTCTTAGAAAGAAATACTGGTACACACTGATCTTTCAAAAAGCCCCCTGGGCAGTGGCAATGGCACGGGGTCGGCACGGAGGACCTGAGCACCAGGGACAGCCACGCCAGTGAGATTAGATGACGACAGACGAATGCAGAGGTCCCTGCTGTGGGATCGGCAGGGCTGCAGGACGAGAGATGCTAGTTTGGGACGGAGCGTTCAAACGTGAGCCACAGGAGAGTTGGGAATTACCGAGGACGCTCAAGGGACAGAGCGAAATGACAAAAGGGCAGCCCCAGGGCAGCAGGCGGTTGTGTTTGCCTGTCCTGCCCGTCTGCCTCCAGGGCTGGGCCTGCACCTTCTGAGCACAGGGACAGTCACGGCGACATTGTGCCCCGTGTCCTGGCCCCGTGCCTGGCACAGAGAGGCTTCTAAACCGTAACAGAGAGGGTGGGGCCGGGACAGGCCGGAAGGTTCCTGTAGCAGAAGAGAGGGCTGTTCCTTGAGGAATGGGGCAGAGGACAGCTAGAGAGAGGTGGGTCGTGGGGGAACACGAGGAAGCACACGGCCAAATCCCTGCTGTCGACGCCACCTCCTGTCCTGCCACCAGGGCAGTAGCCCGTCTACATGGGCACTGCGTCTGAGGTCAGAGGTCACGCACGTGTATGAAGCCCAGTCTAGCCTGGTGGAAGGAAAGTCACTAGGACAACACCAAATTGCCACGGTTCCTGCCGCTCCTTAAAATGGCTATCAGCACTGCTACCTTTTGCGAGCAAGGTCCACCCACAAGGAACACACCCGGCTGTCACAATCCTGGGGTCTTGCTCCATCACGTGCTGCCCAGGGTGTCCTCCAGGAGCTCCGGGCTCCCTGAGGTCTCCTTCCTCCGTGTGTTGGGCACGCAGAGTGCAGACTGACCCTTCCCGCTCTGCAGAGAGGGGCAAGGGAGTCTGGCCCGGGCATGGCCAAGGAGGTGCATCTGGGGCGTTCTTGAAACCATTTACACGTCTCAGATGCCTTCGGTTGTGCGTTTTTAGATTTCTCGGTATGTGATGACGTTTTCTAGAACTTCGCAAAATGAAAATATTTTCAACTCAGTTTGATCTCAAGCGTCTTTATGTTTGAAATCATGTCGCCCTTCTGCTCACAGCCCTGCAGTGGCTCCCCCTTCCGCTAAGCGTAGGAGCCCCCTCTTCTCTCCAGCACAGTCTCCTGCCCCTGCCGGCCTCCCCCTCCCACCCCCGCCCCAGCCTCCCTGGCCTTCACTCTGTTCTGGAACTCACCGGGCTTGCTCCCTCCCTAGGGACCTCCCTAGTGACCTTCTCACTCTTTTGTCATTGCCACGTCTCGGTTCAAGTGTCCCCTTCTCAGCAAGACCTACCCTGCCCACCCTATTTAAAATGGTCCCCCCAGTCCCTGCTACCTCCTGCCCAACTTCCCAGCCTCCACGCCCCAGGTGCCTGTTCTCCTTCTCGTCACGGTCACGCCTTCCCGCGCGCCCCGGGTTCTGGCCCGGCTGCAGCGTCCACGCCACTCGACAGGACTCTTTGTCTCTCCCCGTCGGTGGCGGGTGCCAGGCATCTACATAGATGAGCCGCCGGCCCACAGCAGGTGCTCAGGAAATACCCGTGGAATGAATGGGATGCACTGCATAGAACTCTGTGTTTTGAATTATAAAGATGCTGAATTGTGAGTGTAAAGAATTTTCAGGGCTTTGGAGGTTTAGACCACCCGTGTTTCATCGTTTTTTTCAGTGTACTTTTCTGTTCTGGTTGAATTACAAGTTCATCCCTGGTCATTTAGTACCACTTCAGCCTTGTCTTTGATAAAAATAAAAGTAGACATAATAAATTGAGAGTTTCACTTGTAGTGAATAATCACATTTGTATACTGGTTTTGAAACTTTTATCAGTATCTTCAATGAATCAAAAATTGGCGGGTCTGTGACTTCTAAACCCTGTTGCCGGACAGGAGTGAGAGAGAAAGTGGAATATAGCGTTTCACCGATAATGAAGCGAAATGCAGTTACCAGTTACCGTCACGTGCGATGTTGCGAGGAGAATAAGGGAATCGGGAATGCGTTACCTGTGCACGCAGAACCGACCCTGTTTAAGTTGGCACTTCCCTCTCCATGTTTAAGTGTCTTTATTTTATTTCTAATATATCAAGGTAATTATGGGAAGAGAAAAACAAACAACCAAAAAGCATGAACTCACCACTTTCCTTCTCCAGACTCTAGTCCTGCAAAGTAGAGAATTTTAAATTCTCCGTAGCAAAAGGTGATGTAGAAGCAAGTGCGGGTTTGACTGTCGGGTGGCATGAGAGCAAGGGGCGCGTGGTCTCCAGTCCCGCCATCCCACGATAGGATGTCACCTGCAGGGCCGTGTGATATTGGACGAACGTTGCTTTGGTGTTTCTGCAAAATCTGCTTCCTAAGTGCTCACCCTTTGCATTCTTTTGCCTTTTCCGGTCCGACGCAGACACGGGGCTGGGCGACTCCGTCTGCTCCAGCCCGAGTATCTCCAGCACCACCAGCCCCAAGCTCGACCCGCCCCCCTCCCCTCACGCCAACAGAAAGAAGCACCGAAGGAAGAAAAGTACCAGCAACTTCAAGGCCGACGGTCTCTCTGGCACCGCTGAAGGTAAGGCTGCCCGGGACCCCCAGGGTGAGGGTCGACACCTGTGAACGTTGGTTTTTACGTTTCAAATCTGTGAAACCAGACCCCCCTAGAGCCGTGAATGTGCAGTGATGCAGGTTGCCTCCTGTGCCTTCTGTGTGCACGGTGGCACACGGGGCCCTTGGAGCCTTCTCATCACTGGCTGATTCTCAAATTATGCAACCGAATCCCTCCTCTTACCTCTGGCAATTGCCGCTGGTGGGTGGCGATGCCGGTTTCCCGTCATAGGCCTGATCAGATCTGTCGTCTTGCCCGGCCTCGGCAACCTGGGCCGACAGCGTCCACGCCAGCGAGGTGGGCCGTGTCGTGTTGCTCCGATAAAAACCATCCCCTCTTCTAATTTGGGAGTCATCTCTGGTATTGGCTAGTCTCAACTCTAATAAGGTAGCCGCCTCGATTCTGGCTTTTAGCAAAAGCGTGTTACCATAAACGCCTCTTCTGTTAATACCCACCACCTGTTTTTGTCCTCTGTGCTCTATTAATATTCCGGCTGTCACAGTTTGTTCCCTTTGGACTTGTTGAGTCCTTTCTTAGTTTTTATTCCCAGTGACGGCTGGACGGCGATCTTTCTGCAGTGGCTCCTTCAAAGGGAGTTACTGTTTTTATGCCGCAGATACACGTGGAGATACTCAAGTGCACTTGGACACACGCGCGCACCACGCTAGACTACTAACTGCATTAATTTGACCTCTCAGGTTAAAGAAATACTTCAATGGAAAATTAACATTTCAAGACATTGTTGCCATAACGCGTATTACTACTTGTGAGACCAACAGTAGTGGGAGCGTAGCCTCGGCGAGGGTTCCACGTACTCAGGACCTACCTTTAGTACTTGTGTCCTTCTTCCTTCCCTCTTTCCGCCACACTTTTTCTGAATACTGTGCTTGTTTGAGTGTTCAGAACTTAAACTGCAAGTTGGAAGGCGGCCGCATTAGAGAAAGTGGCCTGTTCCCTCCTGATGTCCATGTGGCTAGCCAGCAAAGCCCTTCCCCTCCACATTTCTTCCCATTTGCGCATCCCGTAAGCTTCCTGCTAAGAAGTTTAGCCAATAAAAACCGATTTTCTCGTGATGTGATAAATGAGGATGATTCTGTTATGTCAGCAATAGCGGGAAAATAATCATCATGGGTCAGAGCACCCAGCCCGATGCCCTGACCTTCCCACTGAAAAAGGATTTGGCCACAAATGCTGAGCGTTGACGAGACGCCTGCAAAGCCACGCCCCTGTCCGCAGACGGGCAGGCCTGGCCTGTCCGCAGGCGGGCAGCGCGTGTCCTGCACACGGCACACGCAGGGGAGGGGCGGGATTCCCTCGAAGGAAAGGCCACGTGCTCATCTTCACAGATAAGTGTCTTTTGTAGATGTCATGTGTTTCCAGCTGATGCCTTTGACTTTTTTAAAAAAACATAACCTGGTAGAAACTGATTACCAAGTCCACCTCTGACGCCTGTATACATTTCAATCATCCTGCCCACCTGTGGACTGCCGTGGAAGGCGCGTGGATGAGGCTCAGCCTGCCTGTACATTGGTAGCAGTTGCATGTTTAGCTGGGCAGCTGGACACACACTGTCACATTCGGCCAACAGTGAGCGTGACGGAGCTTTGGGAGGTGACCGTGAGTGTTTTGGACTCCTGAGGTGTTTGGGGTCTACTTCCTGAGTGCATGCGCTGTGTTTGGGCACCGGGCAACAGCGTGTCACCAGGCTGCCACAGGGTGCTCTGTCTGAGCAGCAGCCGTGCACCCGTCACTCAGGGGCGGGTTAGTCTTCCTGCCGAGGTGGTGACGCCAGCAGACAGGCAGGCTCCGGGCTCCATGCTGGCTCCCGAATCAGAAATCACGACACCGTCTCCAGCGTGGACAGGCACGTGGGTGATGTGTTCGGAAGTTCAAGGCAAAGGTCAGGAGGGAACTGCCACTCACTCTCTCATTTAGAGTCTGATCTCTGTGACATCGTGGCCGTGACACCCTGGGGACAGAAAATAAGCAATACGTTCTTTATGAAAAGAAAAACGTATCATTTTCCCCTCCGAAAAGTTACATATTGGACTATACATGAGTCATTTTTGTGAAACACTCTATTTCGGTATGTCAAAGGCATAATTTTTCCCCACATTTTAAAACTTCTAAAATCAGAATGTACCCTACCATTCATGTCATTTCAGATTCAATGATAATACGCTATTTTTAACAGTCTTAGTGACTACTAATTCCTTAAAAGTATATTATATAAACCAGCGGTCCCCGACCTTCTTGGCACCAGGGACCGGTTTCACGGGAGACAGTTTTTCCACGGATTTGGGGGGTAGGGCTCAGGCGAGGCTCAGGCCGTGATGCGAGCGATGGGGAGCGGCTGTAAATACAGAGGAAGCTTCACCCGCTCGCCTCCTGTGCGACCCCCAAATTTCATGGAAGACGGTTTTTCCATGGGGTTGAGGTGGAGCTCTGTGCCCGGGGTTTGGGGACCACAGGTATAACATCAGATTAAACATTCTGTTCTTAAAAGTAAAGCCAATTGTTTATATTTTATTTTTTGAGGATACTGTTTAATGATAAGAAGATATTTCTGCTTCTCTCCCCTGCGAGGTACCACCGGTGTGTTCTCTGTGGTCTGACCGGGTGCTGAAAAGTCGCCGCTGCAGACACTAGTATGAAAAGTTCTGTAGAAGATGTCTGTAAAGTAGTGGAGTTTTGTAGCTTCGGCATACCCTATTGGAAGAAATGACCAGCTTCAAATCTCTTTAGCGTGTAAGAAAGTAAAATGCCATTGATGGTCAGTTGATCCAGTCAGGGTCCCGGGGACTCAGGGGCGCCCTCAGGCTGGGGCGCAGAGGACAGTCTCCACCAGGACTGTCCGCAGAGGTGCAGGGAGGGCCACAGGTCTGGTGTGGGACCCAGCGGTGTGACAAGGTGGAGAGATAGGCGCTGTCCCCGGGGCTGTTGCCTTCGACAGAGGGACACATCCAACCATGGTGACCTGGAGGGTGGGGGCCCCAGGGAAGCACGCTGACCTCACTCTGCCCGCTCTGGTCTTCGGCTGCCCCTCCACCCCCGCCGTCCCCGGCCACATCCAACCAGAAGCCAAAGGGCCCGAGCGCCCCGGCTGCGGCTGCACAGTCTGTTCCCAGGGCGGAGACGGAGCCAGCGGCCGCCGTGAGACGCTCTGCAAAGCCCCGGGGAAGTGTGTGCCACCGACTCTGCTTGCGTTTCACAAGCACAGGCCAGAAGGCTCTTGAGGGCGAGTGTGCTGCCGACTGCTGTCACCCGAGCCTGCCACGGCAGCCCTCCGAGCTTCCTGAGTGGACTTCAGGGCCCCCCTAGCTGCGCGGGACGTGGGGCCAGTGCACTGCGTCTTACTGGACTCCCACCGGGCGCAGCGGTTCCATGGCAGCTGTTTCCCGTGTCTGGGGCGCACTCGTTCCGGAAGGAAAGGCAAAAAGGACGTGTCAGTGCTGGTGCCACTCAGACCCGGGACACTCCGTCCACACACACGGAGGCTGAGTGCGGCTCACGGAGGTGGGTTGTCCTTTCCATGGAGTCTCCTGCTGTGTGGCTCCCCGTCACGGTGGCTCTTTATGCAGAAGAACAGTAGCTAAATTCTGTGCTGGATGGCAGAGGATGCCGGAAACTGGCTTGAAGAGATCGTTTTCTTTTTTTTTTTTTTTTTTTTTTTTTTTGAGACAGAGTCTCACTCTGTTGCCTGGGCTAGAGTGCCGTGGCGTCAGCCTAGCTCACAGCAACCTCAAACTCCTGGGCTTAAGCAATCCTCCTGCCTCAGCCTCCCAAGTAGCTGGAACTACAGGCATGCACCACCATGCCCGGCTAATTTTTATATATTTTTAGTTGTCCAATTAATTTCTTTCTATTTTTTTAGTAGAGACGGGGTCTGGCTCTTGCTCAGGCTGATTTTCTTATGTTTACAATTTTAAATGAATTGGACGAATCTAGTCAATTACAGAAGCAGAGAATTCTTATCTTTAGAAATATGTTGGATTCCAGCGTGGTGGCCTGATTGACGCACGTGTGTGATGATGCAGAGATGTTGGAGGGTCCTGCCAGTCACCGCTCACTCTCATGTAACGAGGTCCGAGCGCCGTGCTTGGTGACAACTGTGGACCAGTGGGCGGGTTTCAGATGTGACTAGGAAGGGTGATGCTGGGGCCGGAAGCCCACGCCACAGAGGGAACCAGAGGTGACAGGGCAGAGGATGTGGCGAGGGCCCAAGCCACGGCGGTGCTGATGGCGACCGGGCAGTGGAAGCTCCCACCGAGTGCAGTGTGGGCCTCACTTGTCCTGCCTGGCACAGGTGGTTTCAGAGGGACGGATGGGCGGATGCTTCAAGGAGATCGATTTTGTTCAGGTTGAAACGGAAAACGCGAAGAACCAGGGCTGCCCTGAGAAGGAGTGACCCTGCCCCGCTGGGGCGCGGCACTGGTCGGGCCTTTGCAGAGGAATTCGGGTGAGGGCACCACGGCCCTGGATTCCTGGCGGGACCAGGCTTAATTATACGTGCCAGGGACAGCTCTTGGGCAGTGAAGATTTTCCAGATCTTTAATGACTTGTCACCTTGTGGCACTGTCTTTGAATTGCAATGCTTTCTGGGTATCTTCTTATCCGGGCTCCAGTACTGAGGTCGTCATCGCTGGAACGAAGGCAGCAGTCCCGGCAGCCCCGTTCTGGGGCCCCGGATCTGGTGGTTCTCGTTAGTTTTCTAACATTCATGCAAGTTTGCATCAAGTGCTAATTTCCCTGTTTCCCCAGTGAAAAGGCTGAAGTAGGGAGAGGTTAAGTGGCTTTCTTGTCCAGGGTCATGTTGCTGGTAGGTGACAGAACTGTCTCTTAATTCTCTACCGCAAACTCTTTCCACCAGGCAAAAAGCAAGTCTTTGAGGTATGTGGAGCGGCTTTTGAATCTAGGAGTGGGGCAGACTGAATAGCTTCCTTGATATTTCTGAGATTCCATGTAAAGACACTGACTTTTATATGGCTCATAACATCTCGAAGTTGTGTAGCAAAGATCTTTCTTTTAAAATGCAGGGCCAGTCCGGATTTACCCGATCTTATTTAAGAAGGTATGCAGAAATCCTGGTGTGTTTTTCCCCCACCTGGGTCCGTGGTGCTTTGTTCTAAAGGTCTCCGAGGGGAATTTATTTCATCTCTCTCATCTTGTTCCTTTGCTTGTTCATTCTGGGTCTTTACCAGACCATTGTGTGGTTGATCCTGGACGGATATTGGAAGATTATCTTGTGGATGGTAAGTCACGAGCCGCCTTCTCTCTGTTACCGCAGAAAATGAATTGCTTGTCGTAGCTGCCCCGGATGGCAGCAAGCAGGGACGTGTTGACAAATTTCGTTAACTCCAGAGTTGTAAAGGTCACCCAGGACTTAGGCTTCCTTCACTCTTTCAGAGGAGAACCTGAAATTGTGGATCATTTTATTCTTTCATCAAATATTAAGCAGCCACCACAGGGAAAGCACGATGTATTTAGTGTCATGGGAGAAACTGGGAAGTAGAACTCAGTTCCCGTCTCTCATGAAGATGCGTGGAGCCTTACTATGAAGAAGAGACACACACATGAGAAACTGCACCGTGGATGCCAGGCAGAGTAGTCAAGAAAGGCATAGGTGTTCAGAAGGACAAAAACACATTGAATTGTAAACGTCGGGGAAAGGTAACCTGTGGCAGAGTTTAATTTTATATTCTGCAGATTTAGGACATAATGATTATCTTATTTAATAAAACTCTGCAGAAGGCATCACTTTTTCATTAAATGTAGTCTATTTACAACTTAAAACACCAGTGGTGGCGAATTAATTAGTCACAAAATGGAGTTTTGTTTTCACTTAGATACTAAGAAACAGATGTTGCTATTCTTGATCAGTTACCTTTTACCTTAGGACATTTTTTTATTAATTAGTTGATGTTTTGGAAGACACTTTGGAGAGAAAATAAAGAATTGTGCATGCATAACGTACAGGTTTTATTTTTCCTGCATACTCATTTATTACAAAAAAGCAATATGTAGGTGCATGCAAGCTCTCGGTTAATCTGGAACCGTCCGGCTGTGTTGACTGTCACGCAGTTTACGCCATCTTTGGGTAATTTGGGGGTTTTGCATAGCATGCTTGGGAGGCCAGGGTGTTTGCTTTTTTTATCTGGACTATAACCAGGCCGTAAGCGTCTCATTACCATGAGGTTCTCATCTCTCCTCGCTCCTTGGGCACAGTGAGCTTGCATGCATGTGAGGGTGCACACATGCAGGTGTGTTAGAAGTCATGGCCCAGGAACTGTCATCTTCAGGGTTTATTTCCTGTCCACAGGGGCTTTCTCATTTAATTCTGCATTGCTTGGAGGTGGCTGGAGGGGAGCGGGAAGGAAGATTTATGAGAGCTGATGGTGCCCATGTCCCTGCCACTTGCCACTCCTGGGTTTCCTCCTGGACGTTCCACCAGCGCCTCACGTGTCCACTCCTTGTCTTAATTTTGGCCGCTACCCTGAGCAAGAAATCTCCATAAACAGCTCCATAGAAACTCCACGATCAACAGGAATTTTTGGTACAATAAAGGCTTCTTAATTAAACTCCCTTATCACTGAACAGTTGGTTAGTACATCTGAATTAACTGCCTTGAGCAGTTAATTATAGTGAATGTGGAACACCAAGTATCAGAACCTCTTCCTGAAAGACACACCTAAAATGCAGCCATTTTGACTCTGCTGGGGGTGTCAAAGAAACCGTCTGGGTTTCGTCATCCTTGAGCTGCCGGTGACAGGAGACCCCACGTATCCTGACGGACTCCGTCCCCACAAACCAGGTCACTTTCCCAAAGGGAGCGAGTTCTCGGGTTGTGCGACTCCAGCTTCCCAGAGAACGCACTTGCTGAAACTGAGTGGATCTGGGTTTACTCCAGACATTGACATTGTCGATTAGGCGCAGTTGACTCAAAAGCCATCCTGCCGTGTACAGCCCGGCCGCCACAACACACACAAGCTGTCGGCGCTCTCAGATCCTTTGTGGAAGTCGGCAGGTCGGAAATAAACAAAGATGAGTCGATGGCAGCAGGGGCAGCCGGAACAGAGGATTCCCATCATGATGCACCGACGGACAAGAGGAGGATTTTGGTAGTTGTTTTTTTTTTTTTTTTTTT
>VBSM01003186.1:4001622-4012895 GCA_008086735.1 Cheirogaleus medius
GCGTCTGAAAGATGCAGACTGCCTGCAAGGCTCCTTCCTACAACACAGGTGTGTGACGGACCTGGACGCCTTCTTTACCGAGACAGGTGCTTTTCCTGCCGGCGCGGCTTGGTCGGCACAAGCTGCCCACGGGCTCCGGCGTCTGTCCACAGAGAACGTGGACAGCACGTTCTCCTCCGCCCCGGGATGGGAATTCGGCCTCGGGTGGTGGGGACCCTGCGCCGGCTGACTTTCGGGAGAGTCTAGGACCTGCCTTGAAGTCATTTTCTTGATGGCCTAAGAATGTTTGAGCTCTCAGGATCTCTGCATATCACGTCAGCGATGAAATCGTGCCCGACTCAGACCAGGGTCCGAAGCTGTTAGAGGCGGAACTGGCTGCGGTGGCCAGCATTGCTCCACTCGTGTCTGCCTCTCTCTTCTGACCCCCGTCTACTTTTTATACCATCCCCTGCTGCATGTGTCTTATCACAGAAAGTACAGGGGTGCAAACCGAAACGTGGCGTTGAGGAGAAAAGTGTGACACCGTGTCCGAATCTCGCGCGTGAGGATGTTTTGTCTCAGCCTTGGCAGCCCTCAGATGTTGGCATGCCCCGTTGGACACGTATGGCCAGGGCTTCAGGCAGCCTGGGAGGTCTATATTTTCACATGCTCTCTGGCCGAGCATGCTTCGTCTTTCCTTCCCGCCCTGGCAACAGTGAAACCGGGCAGTGTTTTAGTGCACACGCGGCGGAGACTTCGTGCCTCTTCCTGAAGATGGAAAACTAAAGGAGATGTTGACGAAGACAAAACTTGGTCTACGTGAAAGCAACTCAGAAAATAGAAAGGATAAAATAAAATTGCATGCATCTTTCCTCTTGGCTTAGGAGGCTACATCCAGATCCTCGGTGGCTCGAGCAGCAGAAACGTATTGCTCGCGGCTCTGTAGGCTAGCAAGTCCAAGGTCACGGTGCCGGCCAAGTCCGTTCTTGATGAGGCTCTCGTCCTGGCTTGCAGGTGGCCTTTTCCTGCCATGTCCTCACATGGCCTTTCCAAGGTGTGTGCACACAGAACGAGAGGGGCCCCACCATCATGACCTCATCTAACCCTAAAGCTTCCCAAAGGCCCAGTCTCCCAATACCATCACACTGGGGGTCAGGGCTTCAACACATGGATTTGTTGGGGGAGAGACAAGCATACAATTCATAAGACCATGGAACTTTCTGTTCCTGTCCGTGGCAGTTAATATGTCCACCACCCACCCACCCTGTGCCATTTAAGGAGACTATTTCGTGCACTGTCCCTGGTCAGAAACTACTGAACAGATCGAGACTGTTCTCTCCCCTCCACTCTTCCTTCCCCGGGTCTTGGATTCATTGTTAGGATATGTCATCAAACACAAGGAAGGAAACCGGGATTGGCTCACTGTTCTTAAACCTGTGTTATCTCATCGCATCCTTCAGACAGCCCTGTAGCCTTGGCACGTGAGCGGTGGTGTTTCTGTATTCACAAATGAGGGAAAAGGTGGAGTGAAGTTGAGTGATTTGCCTGAGACCAGCAAGCGAGTGGTGAGCTCAGGATCCCCACCAGGGCTCCAGGACTTGGAAGTCTGTGTTTGGCGTTGTACCTGTGCCATCCACCCCGACAGGCTTCGGGGCCTGGGGCTTGCAGAGGAGCCGTCTGCGGGCTGGTGGCTCTCAGTCCTCCAGCTCCCAGAGCTGCTCCTCCCTCTGTACCCCTGTGTTTCTGCAGAGCAGCAGGGCCACGCCCACGGCCTCCCACGGCCCCCCGCCACCACCCTTGAGGACTGACAAGCGGGCGTTCCTTCACTGGTTGGTCTTGGCCCCCTTCTCAGGAGCCCTGTTGTGGTGTTGCGATGGGGCTTCTTTGCAGACAGATTTCTTTCTCTCTTGCAAGTGCATGCACACTCGATCATTCAAATAAAAGATGCAATTCTCTGCTTCAGCCGCTTTGCAGACAGAACATACAGGATTAGACAACAGACTGCGCTACAAAGGGACATCTTCCCTGAAATTTTTTGGGACTTGTGGACATTTAATTCAGATAGAATAAACCCAGTTTTTGAGTTTTTTGTGTTCATTCTAAGGCTGATACGCTTTCTCTTCTCTTTTCTTTCTTTGTTTTTTTGGATGAGGAGAGTGAGGTTTGTTTTTTAGAGATGGGGATCTTGCCACTTTGCCCGTGCTGGACTCGAACTCACAACCCGGGAGGCTTCAGCTTCCCTAGTAGCTGAGACTACAGGCTTACGCACGCCACCGCGCCCAGGTACAGTGAGCATTTTTAGGGGCAGTTTGAAGCTGGAAGGAGGAGGGTAGTGATTGATCAAGCCGCCATCGTGCATTTGAATCCCGCATTGCTGATTTCAGTATTCATCAAACGTCCGACCCTCCGGGCTGCCGGGGCCGTTCGCGGTTACCGGCTGGCTCTGGTTTTATTGAGATGTGTTATTAGTGCCCCGGAGAAGGCGTGGTTTGAGACGAACGCTGTGTGTTTGTTTAGTAATCTTTGCTCGTCCCTCCTGCCTTCCCAGTCCCCTTGCTCGTGTCAGACAGACAGGTGACGCCAGGCGCGGAGCCCTGGGTGCGCGCTCCGCAGGCACCGCCGTGCACGTGCGCAACTTCACAGGGGCCTCTTGTGCACGTGGGACGTGGCACGTGGGACGTGGAGAAAATTGGCCATTTGTCTGTGGGGTAATGGGCTTCGCTGCAATATGAAAATGTATCAAATGGTTAAATTCAATGACATTATATCAGAGTTCATGAAAAGTGCCTACTGCAACACAGTTTTAATTCTATTTAATTTTTTTAAGGGGGGAAGAAAGCAAAGGGAACATGTTTTAGTTTTCTCTTAAGCTGATTTCTCTCTGCTTTTTCTTAAAAGAGCCTTTCTAGTTGCACACAGTGATGTGATCATTATCTGCTACCTTGTCGCCTTGCTGCCTCTACACGCAGTAAAATACAAAAAAAGAGAGAGAGCGAGAGAGAGAGGAACCAGGGGAGCTTGTGAAGTATGACTCCCCATCCCAAGACTCATTGCCTGCGATTCGTACCGCTTGACAGTAATGATCTTATTACAGTACTGTGGACCTTGAAGAGATTTCATGAGGAGAGTGAAAGGACGAACCTCCGTGTAATCAAGTGGCGCTGAATATTCCACGCATTTTTGATCACACACTGATTGGGCACAGTTTTAGCCCATCTTCTAGTCAATTATGCATGGCCCCTGTGCTCCTCGGATAGTCAGAAACATTGATGGCTGTTGTCTGGGTTTTGGCAGGCGGCCAGGGGTTTGAAGTGCCTTGCACACCGCCATCCCGGGATAAGTGCTTTTTAGTTGGGATTGATTACCTTTCTTTGGGTTTTGCTTAATGGCGAAACCGCGTTTGGAGAGGGCTTCAGGTGAAAAACGGGCACATCAGCCATCGAGAGCATCCGGACTCCTAGTCAATTTTTAGGTTTCTCTCGTTTCCATCTAATTTCTATTTAATGATACGATGTTCGACGGTGTTTGAGATATCTCGCCACATTTGCTGCCGAGCACACATGTTGAGCGTCGTGGGCAGGTTCAATTATGTGGCCACCGTGTGCAGATTCCCAGGTGATCCGGGGGGCGCTCCGAGCTTTGAAGAGATCTGCCGCCGGTTAGTTTCCGTCTTGGCAAAAGAGCTCTAATTATCTAAAGATATGCTCATCTGCAGGGACATAGTGGATTCTTCCAGCCTTGAGTGGTGTGGAGCACGTGTCAGCGTCACCGGGGCCCGGCTCACGCTGCTGCCGGACACCCCCAGGGACTGTCACCTCGTAGCTCGTCCCCTTGTCTGCTCCCTACACTTGGTCTCGAAGTTTAGACCTTCGAAAGGATGGGCCCTTTCCTCCCAGAATGGTGTATGTGCATGATGCCGCCCGTTTTAAAGATCAGGCAATTAAGCAAATAACAATATGTGTAAGAGAAAACTGTCGTCAACCAAGACTTCTACTTCCTCCTGTTAGGCTCAGATTCTTGTCTTACAGACTGTCTCAGAATCATTAGACAAGAAAATTTCAGAGTTCTTTCTTTTTTGCCATTGTGTGGCAAGGCTAAGGAACTGGACACTCCGGAGTGAGTGATGGCCGTGGGATGTTTCTGAAAATCTGTCTCCAGAGCATGCGGCGTGGTGGCGTCCGGCCACGGGGCGGGCACGAGGGGCGGCAGCCCTGGCATCTCTCCCGTCGCTGTTCCTGTAACCCGGCTTGACTCTTCCTCATTAAGTAAATAGCTAGATTTGTTCTTTTACTTGATTTCCATGTGGGTCTTCCTTGCTTTCTGCTGGGAGGAGTCATGTTCCTCTTCAGCTGGCTCTGCAGAAACCCTGGTCTGCTGTCCGCATGGTTGCCGGACAGCCCTGAGAGAACCGACCGGAATTTGTAGCCTAGTGGTCCATGAACACGCACACTGTACATAGGGTTGCTGTTTTTCTCAATTTCATGAAAATATTTTCTACCAGACTTTAGGTTTGGCAAAGCCTCTTTCAAAGAGGAAATCAATGTATTACTAAGACCATCTGTTAGCAGTGATATTGCCACCAGGTGTTGGGCCTTGCTACGTGTCAGGCCCTGTGATTAAACACTTTGCGTAACCCTCACGAGAACCTGTGGGGTGGATGCCTTATCCCTATTTTTATAACTGAGGAGACTGAGGGCCATCGAGTTTGACTAAATTGCTCAAGGCCACAGACATAGGAAGCAGCAGATCTGGCCTCCATCCAAGCGAGGGGCACCATCATCTGTCCCTTTGGTGACCTTTCCTCCGTCACCTGTCCCATTGGTGACCTTCCCTCCCTTGGAATGTTGTGTTTGTCTTTTCATTGATCATGGCTCCAAATATTGGCTTATCGAGGACTTTTCCTGCGGACTACGTTTATATAAAATGAAGGATTTTGTAATAGGTTATCCAAAGGATTTTTCTTCATTTTTATAAGTTGATATCCAAACCATAAAAACTTTTGACGTTTTGCCCACGGCTGTGCCTCAACAGATTGACAAAATGTATTCTTGTAGCACTCGGAAAACATCAAACCCACAATTAACGAATGATCAACGTTAGAAAGGCTGTAATTGTAGAGAGCTGCCACATATAATGATGATCTGTTTACAGCCTGGTAATTTTACCTGAACAAGTAAATCCATTTCTCACATTTAAAGAGACTCAAAGAGTCAGTCAACTTGAAGGAACAGTTTCATCGGTGAATGCAGAACAACTCATAATGAACATATAATTATCCTGAACAGGCCCAGTAATTAAACAATTTAAGATCTGTAAGTTTATTGACCTCACCCCAACATGACTTGATCCCTGATACGAGGGAACATCAGCTGGGAAGACCACAGCCAGGGTGGGCGAAGGAGGGAGGGGGGGAGGCCTTCGTCTGTCCGCACAAATCTTGGTCACACACGTGGATCAGTAGGAGCCACCACTGTGGTTTGAAGCAGTTTTCTTGGACAACTTTCGAACAGTGAACATCACCTGTGTTGTCATTGGCTGCAGGGACGTGCTGGAGACAGGTGTTCTCCACCTCCCTCCCCCTCCTCTGCTGTCTCAGGCATAGGGAAGGGGCCGAGTGGGTTTGGGCCCCACTTCTCGTTGGACAGCACAGAAACACCCCACCCAGTCTTCTGGTGGAAGGGTAGGGACAAAGCCAGACCTCGGTGCCATCTCTTCCAGACTGGTACTGTCTTACCCTGAGTGGTTCCAGAATGTCATCGATGAGCACTTGATTTTCTTTCATTCTGGACATTTGAAAATTAAAATGAGGCCAGGCGCAGTGGCTTACACCTATAACCCCAGCACTTTGGGAGGCAAAAGGATTGCTTGAGGCCCAGGGTTCGAGGCCAGCCTGGGAAATAGTGAGACTCTCTCTCTACAAAAAAATAGAAAAATTAGCCAGTCATAGTGGTGTGTACCTGTAGTCCCAGCTACCCAGGAGGCTGAAGCAAGAGGATCACTTGAGCCTGGGAGTTGGCGGTTGCAGTGAGCTTGGGCAACAGAGCAAGACCCTATAAAAAAAAAAATTTAATAAAAGAAAAACATTACTATCAAAAATGACTTGTTACCTTCTATTTACGATTGCTAACTAAGCAGCTGAGTTTGCCCAGGAGACAGGATTTGAAACCCATTAATTTATAGGCCAAATGTAATTCTTGCTTTAATTTTTGTCCCAACCCCTAAAAAGTATTTCAAAATACCGCCCCACACTGTCAAGATCAGTGACTACATTGCGCGACCTTGACGGAACATTCCGTGAGCCATCCAGGCCTGGGTGAAGGTGTTCACTGCGTAGGACCGTTTGCTCAGAGAAGTCGGGTCTCCCAGGATGCTGGGGCAGGGGGTGACCCCAGGGAGGGCCAGCAGGGCAAGGCCACAGCAGGAGCTCAGGTGCTGGTGTGGCGGAGCGCAGGGCTGGGCGGGCGTCCACCTGGGCAGTGCTCTGGGCACGAGGCGGGTGCCCACCTGGCCTTCTGCCCCGGCTCAGCCCCTGCTTCGCGTGGGTGCCTCCCCTCCAGCGCTGGTCCCCCCTCCGCTCCCCGAGCCCCAGCCCCCTTCCTCATTCATTCTTTCTCTTCGGTTCTCCTTTTTTCACTAAGACTTTCTCTTATTTTCTCCTTCCTTCTTTTCCCATCCATACCTTAATCTTCTTTTTCTCCCTTTCTTATTCTTTCGTTATTGTTTCTTTCTTTTTTGAGCTTCTTTTTCTCCCTTTCTTATTCTCTTTCGTTATTGTTTCTTTCTTTTTTGAGCCTTTTTATTGTGGCAAAATACAGCCATGCACCAGCCACATAAAGATCTTTCAAAGATAGGCCACGTGTATGATGGTGGTCCCATGAGGTTGTAAGCGCTTGTACTGTACCTTAGGTAAGTTCGGATGCACAAATACGGACCCGTTGTGTCACCGCTGTCTGCAGCATTCAGCGCAGTGAGGTGCGTGCAGGTGTGCAGCTGCGGTGTAGGAGCAGTGGACCACACCATCTTGGTGGTGCGAATACCCTCCGTGATGTTCACACAACGATGAAATCGCCTGAAGGTGCCTTTCTCAGAACTATCCCCGTCATTGAGCGACTTGTGACTGTACATAACATAACATTTGCCATTTTAGCCCTGTTTTAGGGTGCCATTCAGTGGCATTAATTATATTCACACGTTCACAGTGTTGTACAACCATCACCACTGTTTACTTCCAAAACATTCTCATGCCTCCAGACAGAGATTAACTTCCCCATCTCCTCTTCTCTCAGCCACTCCAACCTCTAATCTGCTTTCTGTCTCTGTGAACTTGCCAGTCTGGGCATTTCTACATAAATAGAATCACACCGTATTTGTTCTTTGTGCCTGGCTTCTTTCATTAGCACAGTGTTGCATGTTGCACAGTGTCTCTGGACGCCCTTCCTTTTTATGGCTAAATAGTATTCCATTGTGTGGATTTAACACGTTTTGTTTATCTATCTGTTGGCGGACACGTGGATTATTTCCACCTTTGCGCTATCGTGAATGATGCTGCTATGAACATTGGCACACACTTATCTATTTAAGTCTTTGTTTTCAATTTTTTTAGCGTATAGACCTAGGAGTGGAATCGTGGGTCATGTGGTAATTCTGTGTTTAGCTTTTTGACGAACCGCCCGATTCTCTCTTCTTTCACATCACTATCTGACTTCACTTATTCCTCATCCAGAATGTGGAATTAAAGAGGCTCCTATAATTGAGCGAATCAACTTTTAGGCTCCCTGTTAGTTACAAAAATATGTGACCTAAACATGTTACAATTTCCTTTTCAAAAAATAAAAACAAAAAGTCCTAAATATTTTTAGTTACAACTCCTTTTTATGGGTATGTGAGTGGCGATGATTCCCTGCCTGAGCTGCCTCCCAGAGTTTCCCATCATTAGATGCTCTGAAAGCGGTTTCTACACTTGGGGGTAAACGTTCTCCGTAGAGCGCGGCTCTTTCCCCCGTTAGTTGCTTAGTCAGGGCACGTGGGCATTTCTCACTGTTTTAGTTTGCCTGCAGAGGTCAGCTTTTTCCATTGTCTCTGAAACACTTGCATTTTTTCTATAACTTTCCAGTAATGAGTGGCCCAGTGGCTAAATGGAATCTTAGAGGCAAGAGATGATTATTTCTTTTTTATGCCGACTCCACTTGAGTCGGCCAAGATGAGCTCCCGGATTTCACTTCCGAATCTGCGACTGGCGTTCCTTCCCTGGAGCGCCCCCACCCCCGTTTTTGCTGTGGTCGGCACACATTTCCCAGATGGGGTGTCACTGTGCTACCCCAGTTTTCATCACACAGGTGATTTTCCAAAGGATGGTTGGTTGTCAACACCCTCTGCCCAGGTGGTGGTGGTGCTCTCGTGGCTGTGTCTTTGCCTGGGGGTCCGACAGGCTTCAGTGTAGGTGTCCCGAGGAACAGGTGCAATCGCCGTGACCACGTTCCCTGGCTTCCTTGGCTGGCGATTGTAGAGTTTTTCTAATTTTCCTGTCCCTGAGAGTTTGTATCCCTGGAGACGTCCCTCGTATAGTGCTGTTGGGTCATTGTCATTCAAGACGTAGGCAACACTAGAGCTTCGTAACTCGCTACTTCCTTGGAATTTAGGTATTTTTGACTCAAGGTGATAACAGGCATCTCTGGCCGTGCACTAATACGCAGGGGACACTGCTGTGCACTGTTGGGGACCTGGGGACGGCCCCGCCCACCAGGGCTTGCGGTCCAGGAGTGCGGCAGCGATGCTGCTGCGTGTGGCTTCACCAAGTTCCTGGGCCCTTCCGGATACTTTGCAAGCCACGACATCCTGAGTAAAATCCTGGTTCCTGAGACCTGCTCCCAGCTGGTGCCATGGGTGGAAGAAGAGCAGAGCCAAAGAGGACATCAAGATGGTCCTCAGCTCAGCGGTGATGGGTGTGGGGAGAGGCGGGGGAGGGGGGAGAGGACGAGCCGGGCTGGAGGGAGAGTTTGTCCCGGGCGCAGTGGCGTGTGGCTGGGGGCGGCCTGCGTGGAAGGAGGACGTGAGGCTGCGCGGAGCTCGGGGCTGTCCGGGAAGATGCGGGAGGAACAGGAGGAAGCAGGAGAGTCAGGCTGTGCTGGCCCCTGGGGGTAGGTTGGAGGAAGAACAGTGAGTCCAGGAGCCCTGGGGAGCAGGGAGGACCCAGGGGAGGACGGCAGATGCTGGCGAGCTGTCAGTCCTTGCAGGAGAGGTCCGAGAGTGCCAGGGTCAGATCAGCCACTCATGGGGTGGGACAGGCCGAGAAGGCGAGCCGTGTGTCTCCTCTGGCCCAGAGGACAGTGAAGAGGGAGCGAGGGAGTGGCTGGCTAGCCAGCTCCCAGGACAATTTTTAAATCACTGATTTAAAACTGAGATGTGGATTTATTTGGCCTCGGGGGCCTGAGCACGGAGGGATTCAACTGTGGAGCCAGGGTTAGGATCCAGTGGTTTGGGTAAGGTCGACTAGGACTGTGGGCAGGACCAGCAAGGCCAAGGGCTTGAGACCCCAAAAGCTATGCTTACCTTGCCCGAGGCTTCCGCCCTAGGATTCCTCATCTGTTATGACCTTTTTATGTTTTTCGTACCCTGTTTTGTTGTTGTTTTGAGACAGGATCTCACACAGGCTGGAGAGCAGTAGAGTGTGCTCATAGTTCGCTGCAACCTCAAATTCCTGGGCTCAAACGATCCTCTTGGCTCAGCCTCCCAAGTAGCTATGGCTGGCTGATTTTTTTATTTTTGGTAGAGATGGGGTCTCACTCGGTTGCCAAGACAAATTGCAAACTCCTGGCCTCAAGCGATCCTCCCAGCTCAGCCTCCCAAAGTGCTGGGATTACAGGCACTGCGCCCAGACTGTTTTATTGGTTTAAATCAAATTTCAGACAATGAAAGCTCAAATATTATTATCTGTCATGTTAAAACAAGATACAAAGTTACTATTTGAATAGTAGCTGCTGCTTTCAAGACAAGTCATCCTCCTCAAAAAGCACCCGTCCCTCTCCACTGACACGTGCCGCTGTGTCCAGCCACGCAGACCAGCAGGCGTGTGTCTGCCTGTAGAGCAGAGCTCCCCAGCGATGTTCCCCACAGCCTCTGTGGGCCAGGAATTAGGACGGCACAGCTGGGAGGGCTGCTGTCTGCTTCATGATATCCACAGCCTCCCTTGGAAGATTGAGAGGCCACAAGCTGGCAGCGTGTAAGGTCTCAGTCACGCATGTGTCTGAGTATTGGTGCTACCTGTTGGGTGGGACCTTAGCTGGGGCCGTCACCCAAAACACCTGCATCCGACCTCTGCATGTGGCCGGGGCTTCCTTCCAACATGGTGGCTGATCTCCAAGGGTAGGAGGCATCGCACGAGGGAGACACAGCTGGGTGGAAGTTACGTCTCCTCTGTGATCTGCTCCGTGGAGGTGTCAGTTCGCCCCATCTGTAGTCAACACGGTCGTGGAGTCCACCGAGGATCCAGGGCAGCAGAAATAGATTCTGCCTATTGATGGAGCATGGCAAGGTTCTGGAAGAGCGTGTGGACCTGAAATATTGCCATGGCCGTTTCTGGAAAATACAACTGGATACAAATATGGTAAGAAAATATACAGATAGGTCAGATCGTGATCAATGCTGTGGAACAAAATAAAGCAGAGTGAGAGGACTTGGGACCACCAGGGTGGACAAGGTGATTTTCCACACAGGCAGCCAAGAAGGGCTTACTGAGAGAGCCTGGAGCAGAGACCCCAAAGAGTCGAGGCTATGGCCAGGTGGGGCTCAGAGGTGGGCACCGTCCTGCCAGGGGAACTGTGTTCTCACTGTAGTTGTGATGGCCACATCACACTTGGCTCTTGTCCTTAGTTAATGTCATGTGCTATACACTCATTTGTGTTCTCCTGTGTTGTTTAAAACAAGCTGACTTTTACCTTGATTTCTGTGTTGTAATTGTTCTCCGATAATGTAACTGGAGGAACATTATATTTTATTTTTGAAGAATTATTATTTCATATTTCTTCATCCTTTAATTTAGAAGGGTCAGGATAAAAGTATTTCAATATCTTCTAGCGTGTTCCCACATGTAATTATATTCCAATATTTAGAGGATTTATTATATCCAAGCAGCATGATGAATCGGAAAATTGTATAGTTTTAAAAAGTGGTCCAGAGAACCATCAAATACAAAGGGATGCTAAAGAAAAATGGATGTTTTTATGGGTATCACTGACAGTTTAAAGGGAAGAAGGTCTGCTCCGCCGGCCGACCGGGGAGGGACACACGGTGAGACC
>VBSM01003186.1:4015975-4044972 GCA_008086735.1 Cheirogaleus medius
CTGGCTCTTCTCCCCTCACCCATTGCCAAAACACAAATCCATTGTGCGAACGTGTCTGGAGAGCAGCCTTGACAAGCTCCCGGTTTCCAGCCCTCCCTGCCGAGTGCCGTGTCACCAGCCATTGCTCACGGTCTGCATGTGCGAGTCGAAGCCGCCACGGTGGGCTCAGAGGTGTGCCGAGATTAACTGGAGGCTTGCCAACCGTTTGTCACCCAAATAGCAGTGCCAGTAAACTGAGCTACGATAAATCATTTTTCTCTAGATTGAAATCTTTTATCAGTGTGTCAGTTTCATTATTCAATAAACGATTAGTAGCAGCCATTGTCACGTAGTTACCCGTAGTTAACAACTCAGCTCCCGCTGGCGGAGCAACTGCCGACACCTGCCCCGAGGTGAAGCCCCTCTGCCGCCCACCTCTCCGGGGGACTGTGCCGGACTCCCCACCCCTGCTGTTTGACGGGCTAGGGGTAGCATCTGACAGGCATCTTTCTCTAAGTTATGCTTTGACACACAGTTAATTTCTACTGTAGTTGTAAGAATAGTAAGTGAGTGGGCACTTTTCTTTACCTCCTACTGGGCCTTTTATTAAAATATTTTTGCCCTTTAATTTAAATTCCAACCACCTTGATTAGAGAAGCACCCAAGACCCGCCGTCAGCATGAGCTTGCGAGAGCCAAGCCCTGCCAGCCCTTCGGCCGCCCGCTGGGGACCTTCTGTTCATCATAAAGCCCGGCTCCCCTGGACCAAGGGAAGAGGGTGGAGTGACAGCCCCCGGCTCTCAGGTGGCGGAGCTCAGGAGATGCCCAGGCCTGGAATCCACGTGTCTGTCTGTGTGGACGGAAGTGCATAATGATATTGTGATTAGTGGGAAACAAAGTCATTTTAGAACATTGCCAAATTGCAGTCATCATAAGGTGCCTGCTTTTTAAAAATATTTTTTTAGACACAGGGTCTCATCTGTCACCCTGGCTAGAGGGCACTGGCTGGTTGGATCATAGCTCACTGCAGTCTTGAACTTCTAGCCTCAAGGATTCTTCTGCCTCAGCCTCCTGAGTAGCTGGGACTACAGGTGCACCCACAGATGCTCAGCTAATTTGTGTGCAGGGTGTGTGTGTGTGTATACATACATATGTACATGCATATATTGCCTTTAATGAAGACCTTTTAAAATATTATAACTCATAATTTTAGAAATCATTCTGAATTGTATTTCTAATATTTTCAAATAGTACATATTTCTGTACTATCTTAAAATTAATCTTGTGTATTTTTTAGCTTGAAGCACATTCTCTTCAGGGCTTGGCCATATCTCATGCCTTCAGTGTGTGCAGCACTTTGTATCGAGGGCGCGCTGACCGCCACGGTATGTGGTAGCGGGTTTATCTGTGTCCATCCCTGTTAAGGTGTTGGTTTATTGTTTAAGAAGAAATTGTTTTGAGAGCCGCTGAGCCACCCCAGCTCCCCAGTGCAGTCAGTCTCCAAGGTGACTGATAAAGATGTATCTTGCTAACTGAAAAATGTGAAGTTCATCCCAATGGAAGGTTCTGGTCTGCCATTTTAATCGTAGTAGCTCAGTCCCTTCTGTAGGAATCCTCATTTTTAAGGGAACCCCGAATGCGTGTGTTTATGGGGCATTCTCTGTAAGCTGTCAGCCAATGTCGCCTTTTACACATAGCACTCCAGGGTCTCTGAGGCCAGTGTTGTACATGACAACCCAGCAGTTTGGGCACGATTACTTCATGATTGCTTGTTGTTAGCTAAAAGTGGACCCCGGGCGTTTTTAATTTCAAGGATTAACAAATCATGTTAATGAACCAGGGGACTAACTTCATTAGCCAACTTTTAGTTTCGCCAAGCAAGGATATTTAGAACAATAACCGCCACCTACTGCCGCCGTCCTTTCATGAAAGAAAGACTGCACAAACACCAAAAGCGGAGGAGGGACATAAGCTCTGGCTACAGTACGGTTGACAGACTGACAGGGACACTGCTCAGGAAACTTCATTTTTATTAGTATTTAGGACACTCTGCTCTGCTACCCCTGGTGGAGAAGGAGCTAAAGATGACTTGGGGCGTGTGTAGAAGCTTCTGTGAATCCAGGGACAGGAACGAGAAGACAGACGTGTAGGAGGCAGGCCAACAGGTTTCGGGGTCCATCTCTCAGGGCCCCACCCGCCTTCAGCACGTGACAGCTGTGGGGCTTCAGCGGAGTCCTTCATCTCTGACATGGAGATAGAATGAATGGTCCTTCACTCGGGGCGGGTGAGGCTGGGAGGATTGGATGAGATAAAGCTGCGGTATGTTCTCAGCACAGTGCCTGGCTCAGCAGAAGTTAGGGTTGATGGTGGTGGTCGTGGTGGTGGTGGTGATGGTGGTGGTGGTGATGATTGTGATGATGTAGTGGTGGTGGTGGCGGTGGCGGCGGTGATGGTGGTGGTGGTGGTGATGATTGTGATGATGGTGGTGGTGGTGGTGGTGATGGTGGTGGTGGTGATGATGATTGTGATGATGGTGGTGATGGTGGTGGTGATGGTGATGGTGATGGTGGTGGTGGTGATGGTGGTGGTGGTAATCAGCCTCCTTCATTACCTGCATTCTGCTGTCCTCCAGAGAACAGTCCAGAGCTTGTTCTTAATATTGCTTGCCTCCTGCCCAGATCACCTCTTCTTTGGTTCTGGTGCTTGGTCCATGTAGGCACCTACCCATCCTCCCCAATCTGGGCTTGCTGCTGGGGAGAGTTGGCATGCTTAGTGCTTACCCAGCTCCGGCTTTGAAGAGTTCTGTCTGATTGGAGGTAGATGCGGTGGTGGTGGTGGTGGTGGTGATGGATGGTGGTGGTGGTGGTGGTGATGATGATGATTGTGATGATGGTGGTGGTGGTGGTGATGGTGATGGTGGTGGTGTTATAATTGTGATGATGGTGGTGGTGATGATGGTGAGGGTGGTGGTAGTGGTGGTGATGATTGTGATGATGGTGATGGTGGTGGTGGTGGTGGTGATGATTGTGATGATGGTGGTGGTGATGATGGTGGTGGTGGTGGTGATGATTGTGATGATGGTAGTGGTGGTGGGTGATGATGGCGATGATGGTGGTGATGATGGTAGTGTGATGATCATTGTGTGGTGGTGATGCCAGTGATTACCATGTTCAGTGGGAGCAAGAAATTATGTACAACCTGTACCTTTATAGTTCCCTGAATGTTGGGGTCAGGTCTGAGCTGTGTGAAGCTGGGCAGCTTTCTGACTTTCACTCCGACTTGTATGTAACGATTTGAATGCATTTCTGAGTGACCTTTATGCATGCCCAAAGTAAACTTCTACACCGAGAATGTAGTTTTATAGTTGTGAATTAAGAATAGTCTTACATCATTCCTGCTTCTAATTGCCATCAGAAATAATGCATAAGCCAACTTCTAGGTCAGCGTCACCAAAATGCAGATGTCCTCAAGAGTTAGTTTATAGCCATGAACTTATCGTGCCTGTCAGAAGGAGACACACCCATCTAGGTCAGCTTTCCTACCAGGATCACTGGAGAGTTGCATGTTACGTTCTTTTTTTTCCTTTCCAATGATAGTAAGTCCTTGTTTAACATCAATAGGTTCTTGGAAACTTCAACTTTATGCAAAACAACATATAACAAAACCAATTTTTTTTTCTCATCAATGTTACTGCGAAACAATGTTGAAGGAAACTAAGTTGCTTAAAGTCGAAGTTTCCAAGAACCTATCTATGACATTAAGTTAGGACTTAGGATATAACTTTTTTCCAAAGAGTTAAGAAAGAAAGAACATGAGAAAAACCCAAAATAATACATATGTGGTGTAGATTCATGTGTTAGAACCAGCAGGTCCTGAACTCAGTAGTCCTGTGGAATCAGGCAGTTTGGTATTTCTTTTTCTTACAATTTACTTTGGGGGTTTGTAGATGCAATGAGCTTTGGTGGAAATAGTTGACATGTACTTCGTATCTTGTACCCAAGTAAGATATTCCTATTTCAGACAGCTTTTTTCTGGATGTGTTAGTAGCTATTAATACAAGCTTTTTCTTGTTATATAACTTTATCTCTGTTACTCTCTCTTTAAGGGAAGATGCTCATTTGTCCCTGCCTGTGGCCGTTGGGGGTCTGGAGGCCATTCCTAGGGTCAGACCTTCCCAGAGGAGATAAGTTACCGCAGGTGTGTCTCAGGGCATTTTGTGAAGCCAGCTTAGCGTGACTCAAGGCTTCGATTCTACTGAACTCTGTCACTCTTATGAAAAAGATGGTTCTGCGCCGATTAGAAGCTGGGATCTAAATTCGACGTCAGGACAAACATTTCTTTTCAGTGGGTCAAAGCTCACTTCTAATCATTAAAACTGATCCTGAAAGTTAGCTGGAACTTTATTCACGCACAGTACGTTTTGGTTAGCTACACACTGTGATCTGTTAAAGGGGGAAAAATAATTTTAGGGTCAACAATTTCAAATGAAACACAAGGAGATAGCACAGTATCCAGAAGAAGTGGCGTTGATAAATTATTGCCTCCAAAGGATATTAGTTAGCAAACATACTCAGAAGCCGGTCTTCACAATCACAAATTAAATAGTACGTCTTTCAGTCACAAATAAATGCCAGTTGGGGTGGCTGTTCTAAGCAGTTCCGTAGCTCGCGACATACGCCGTGTATGCCACGGTAAGACTTCAAATTGTCTTAGATTTGTAAAATTTTATGAGTAGAAGAAATGATGCATTGTGACAAGATAGTAGTTTTTTCTGTATAGGTTCCAAGCTATAAAATATTCCCAGCCTCTAATTTGCCACTGTTACTCCTGACCATTTATCCTATGGAAACAATTAAAATGAATGAGGGGAAAAAATCATCTTCCTGTTCAAGATGCTTATTGTAGTATTTTTAGTAGACTTTATTTTCTAGAAAAGCCTTAGATTTATAGAAAGCTTGAGGAGGTGGCACAGATAATTCCCCCATGCTTCCCTCCCACACAGTTTCCCGTATTGTTTACGTCTTTCCTTGATTGGTACATTTCTGACGATCCATGAACCAATATTGACACATTACTATTGATTAAAGTCCATGTGTTATTTGGACTACGTAGTTTTTACTGAACGCCCTCTTCCTGTTCAGGGACCCACATCGCAGTTAATAGCTGTGTCTCCTTACGCTCCTCTTGGCTGGGACGTTTTCTCAGACTTTCTGTGTTTTTGATGACCTTGACCGTTTTGAGGAGTCCCAGCCAGGCATGTTACAGGGTCCCCTCGACTGGAATGTGATGTTTTTCTCAGGATCAGTCTTGGGTTGTGAGGTCTGGGGAAGAAGGGCACAGGGGGAAAGTGCCACGTGAATCACATCACATCGAGGGTATGTACCATCGGTGGGGTGTATGGCTGCTGGTGTGGACCTCGGTCACCTGGCTTCAGGTAGTGCTTGTCGGGTTTCTGCACTGTGGAGTCATTCTGCCCCTCCTCTCCCCATTCCGCACTTCTGGAAGGGAAGTCGCTATGCACTTAAGGAGCGGGGAGTTTACTCCTTGAGGGCGGAGCGTCTACATAAACTGTTTGGAATTCTTCTTCGGGGGAGAGTCGCTCTTCTCCTTCATTTAGTAAATTATTCCATCATTTGCTTATATCCGTATGGACTCATGGATATTTGGTGTATGCGTCAGGTTCTGGTCCAATACTTTCCTTTGTTGTTCCAATCACTCTCGCCGTGGCCACTGGGAGCACTTCCCTGTGGTGCCTGTGCACATTGGACACGCCTCTGTCGATGTGGGTTCTCTTTTGTTTATTTCAGCACTTCTTTACTTTCTGGCATGACAAGATGCTCCAAGCCGTGCTGTATCTTTCCTGCCGTGGTCCTAGCATCAGCCGTTTCCTCAAGGAGCTCTGGTTCCTTTCCCTGGGGAACGTCGATAGAAACCAGGATCCCGGGCGAGGCGCGCTTGCTGCCGCCGGGGTTTCGTGTCTTCTTGGCGCTCTCAGCAGACGGCGAAGAAAGACTTATGTGTGCGCTAACCTGTGTCCACACACACATCCACCGATATTCTGATACGGAGCCGTCCGCATCTGTATTAAACAGATTGCAGTATTCTTACTCTCATAGAATCGGAAGCAATGGTTTTAACATAAGGGTATCATATGCTACCTCCACGATGCAACTGTTAAAAGGTACAGTTTGGGAAACAATGGTAACACAACACCTTTCGTTAAAAAGTAGTGAACGTCTATGTTGGAGTTATACTTACAAGGTGATTATTAGGTAAGAATTTTAAAGGAAAAGCGGAAAGAGAGATTAGCCATGGTTTATTCTCAGTATTGAAGTAATACCAGATTAACTTTGCTTCTGCAATATTAGTCTTCCACTTCTTCCAGTTAAAGAGTTCTCGCTGAAACCCGAGTGAGGTTGGTATATTTAATTTTAAGTGAACGCAACGAGATATATTCTATTATTTTGCTGTGTGGGCGCTGCAGTGCTTTCCCCGGCCCTGCCTAGTTAATGACGACCTTGTGTGGTCATTCTTAATAACCAGGGAACACGCTACGAAGTTGTGAAGTTAGGGCCAAAGCAGTTTTATGGGAGGAAATCTGTTACTGTTTAAAGGAATGTGTTTCTATAACACATTCAAGAAGAGTCTAAAGAAGAGTCTAAAGCTTAGAATTCTTCTATTGTTTTTCCACCCTGACCTTTGTACTTGATTGACTAAATAGATACCGTGTATCTCATACTTCCCATGATTTCTCAAGCCACAGATTAGGATGCTATTGGGAATTTCCAGAGGAGTCCTCAAATGGAAAAGGTAACGATGTTTCTAGTAGACATTTCACCAGTCTGCTCAGGTTCAGATGACCGCATAGAAGGGGAACGTGATTGACCGAGTAACCCTAAAGTGTATCGTTTCACCCGCCATGGTTATCGGAACTCCACTACAAAGATGGCAGATCAAATGCTTCAAGAAGGGCGGTTGTTTGCCATTATGGAGTCTGGTGGTCCAGTGATCACAGCCCCTCAATTACAGCCCTTCGCGAGAGCACGAGCAGCAGTCATTAAATAATTATGCCTTTGATTAGTTGCTTGAACTGGTCATTGCCTTTGAAATACGATAACACAATTTGAAGTTTTATTAAAAAACAATTTTTTTGGAATTGCTAAAAGATTTTGTGTTTTAGAGGAAGAAAAAAATCAAAAAAGGCCCGCAGTATATTCTGTTGGAGGAGATTGAGAAGAAAAAAAGAAGAAAGGGAAGAGGGGAAAAAAAGAAAAGATGACTGTTTCTCATTATCACTCATTTCTGTCTGAGGACGGCTAAGGTGGTCCCGGAGCACCGGCCTCCTCCTCCCGGCATCACCAGCCCCCGCCTGCCACCCGCCCCACGGGGCAGGACGCGGGTCCTCAGAGCCAGATCCGAGCAGGGGCAGGAGTCAGGGGACCTGCGGCCACTCCCAGGCACTGCTCCTGCACGGCACACACAATTGTGTGACCACAGTTGAACACATCTCAGTTAGGGTGCTTTGTACACACATCATTCAGCTTGGAAAAACTGATTTCAACCTCATCTTCTTTTTAAGAAAGAATTTGGTTTGCTGTGTGTGTGTGTTCTAATTTCAAATGCCGAGAGTTCAGTCCTGCATCATGAGGTGGTTAGAGTGCGTAGAACACCACGCAGCTGAGTGGCCAGACCTGGAGAAGACGGTGACCCTCCTGGGGCAGGGACCCGGGGATGGAAGTCCTCATCACTTGGTGTCCCCACACTGTCGTCATGCACCCAGAAGAGAGTGAAGCCAGGAAGACAGGGAGCCCCGATTTTAATTCCCTGGTAAGCCATCCTCCAAAAAAGGCATCTCTTCTCAAAATGAACAAGCGCCTTGAAAACACGGAGAGAAGTTTCCATTATTCACTGACGTGTTTCTAATTGCCATATGAGGATGCACCAAACTAAAAATTTACATTATAAATTTGTCGTGGAGGTACAGTCTAGTTTAACTTACTTGTGATAGTCCCTGTTAAAAGTTACTCACTTGGTGTTGTACGGAAACATCCAGTTGATTTGGGGTGTGTTGGAACCCTCGGTCTCCAACTCAGTATGTTTCTAGGCCAAAGGGAAAACCAACTTTCTACCTAATTGGAACTTCCGGTTTTATCGCACATCCTGGAGGTTTAGCTTTGTTTTTATTTTCCCTGTTTTCTGGGGTCAGTGGTATTTCCTACGTGCATCTACATTAGCCCACTGTGTAGAAGCCCTTGGCAATTTTCAAATTGTAAGACCTCTAAGAAGCCACCAATGTGGAAATTATATGTGCTGTAAAAAAAAGCCATAATGGGTTATTGGAAATTAGATTAAAATTTTATAATTAAAGCTTGATTACTTATTTCGTGGGTTTTATTTAGTTAGGTATTGTACCTTCCGTGTTCTGTGGCTTCAAATGACAAAAAAGACTACTGGTCTTGCTAGCAACTGATAACGACAAAGTTATTCTGCTTTCTGAACATATGTCCTATATATTTGCTTGGCCTCGGGTTTTGTTTAATCCCTTCAAAGGCCCTTTGAACCGACGTTTCAACATGACTACTTCTCTGTGAGGCGGTCTCTAGGAAGCGGCCGTGATGTCAAGCCCCTTCACAGCTAAAGTAGTGAGTTCACATAGTGGAAGAATCTTCTGGGTTGCATCTTATGGGGAAAAAAAAAAATCCACCGCCTTTTTGTAAGAGAACAGAACATTTACACAGTCTTGTTGAGCAAATGAACGTTCAAATGGCCAGCACAAAAGAAATCCCCAATCTCTAACCTCACAATGAAATCACCACGGACAAAAGATCATGGGATGCCAGGCACACTAAACTGGAAGTGACACAAAACCACAGTGGAATCTGGTCCTGCCTGCCGAGGTTCCTGGAGGAGGGTCTTTGTATAAAGGGTCCTGGTGCCACGGTCAGCCCGAAACACTCCGAGGAGCAAAGGCGCTCCCCTCTGCACCAGTGGCATGTACACTGATGGCGTCTTTAGAAATAAATTAATGCACGTCCGATGTGGACAGGGAGTAATGCCATCTGACAAGGTTACCGTTTGACTTCTCGTAGAGGTACAAGTGTACGCTCCCTCGTATGGATGGAGAAGGTTATTTGTTTCATTCGGAGACAGGACGCTGCTAGAACTGAGTGGCACACCCCTCCAACCCAGCCCCTTCCTCCATGTAGGTGAAAAGATCCTGTGAGTTCTCATAATTGATTCTGAGGGCTGCGGCGTGCCTCATTTAGCCAGCCCTGTTCGACTCACGCCGGGGATGTAATTCATGCACACTCGAACGTCCAACGTGGCTGACGGGCCTTGGACACACAGCCTCACGGCTGCATCATTTTTTAATCAGCTATCTGAAGAATATTTATCTAATCAACAAAGAGTGCTGTCAGAAGGAGACCAGAGGTGACATTAATAAGGCTGCGGTTTCCTAGTACAATGATGGAGGAAGAGTTTGGGATAAAACCCTGCTCATTTGAGCATGCCCACAGACAGGGGAATATTTTTATCCCGCTTGTAAAGAGCCGGTCAAAAGAGTCTCATGTTGGAAATCTGTCTGTGATTGGTTTTTAGGCATTCACATGCTATGGTGAAATAATTTTTTGTTTTGTTTAGAGAAACAGATGAACAGAAATCTTTCTTTAAAAATTTAAGTCCCTCGTGATGGCATGAAGCCATGTGAAAAGCTGTCACTTCCAGAGATAAGAAGATGTGTAATAATTGGGAGTTGCTAACTCTGAATGATTACAGCTACTCTAACTTAGTAGAAAGTCACAATGTGCACATTTTTTTCCTCCCTGTCCCGCTGCAGAATGGTCACTCCTGCCTGTTAGTGATTGTGAGGAGTTGGCAATGTTATGCCGTACCCGATTTGGTCATCCAGACCCAAAATGTGCTGTTTTTAACTGTCAGACACCTTAAAGAAACATTCTGAGGATTAAAGCTTCTATCAGCCTTTCTTCTTTCAATGCATGAGTCTGATGTGTGGCATTTCAGACCCGCCTGGGCTGGGTGACATCCGCCCCATCTGCAGCCTGATGACCTACTAACGTCAACAATAAACAAATAAACGTGGACATCACACTCTTCCATGTTAGTATTTTGGCACCAGAAGGCGCCACAATGATCTATCTTTGTAATTCAAAGACTTCCTTATAAATTCAGTTTACTAACGCCTACAGTGTTCGTAAACGGGCGGTTGAGGGGAGGGGGCTCTGTTAATGTTAATGAAAAGTAACAATATCATTGTTCTTTAGTATTACATAGTGGTAAACTTTTTGTCTTCTTAGAGTTCGGGGGTGAGTCTGCATTTTCTTAACCCGAGTTTTGCAAAGTTTTGATCCTTTCAATCCTTAAAAAATACATTACAACCAGTACAAGGATAAGTTTTCTGCCCCTCTCTATTTCAAATTCTCGACCGTCCTCTGTTTCCTGGTACCGCTTCTTGCTGTGGCATTCCTACGTAGCACGCTTGCCTTGAACCTGAGTTCACAGTTCACATTTTGGCACCAGTATGGGGACAGTGCTGTCCTGCTAATGGCCTCCCTTCGCCAGGTTCGCTGACTCTCCTACAGACCACGATCGGAGTTCAGAATGTTCCGTTTAATTTGCAGACTGAAGTGAAGATCAGCCTCACCGTCTGCACTTGAGCTGACAATTCGTTTGTGCCAGACCCGAAATCATACGTCCTGGGACTTTATGTCCATTGAGGTTTGCATTTAACATTGGAGATGGTGCGGAGACATCATGCCATCTCAGTGGCTAGATGAGGCACTGTGAAACCTGTTTACAGGAAAGACTTCTGCTGATGCAGCAAGCAAAACGCGGAATGGAAAACCCTGACCGCATGCTCGCACCCTCCTGCCTTTTTGTTCAATAACAGGTGAAATCCTGATATTAAAATAATGGTTTTGTGAGAAATGACATTAATGACAAAATCAAAATGTTTAGCCTGTGTTTAAAAGGAAGAAACTATATTCCTGAAAGTAAAACAGAACACCTAAAAATGTTAACTAAAGATCACCCAGAAAATTTAGTATTTTGAGCTAGTCCCGTGAGGTCCTCAGGAACCCCTTCCGAGGCCAAAGGCTTGAGGCCAGAGGAACACTGCATGGGGGGCGGTGGTTGACACAAAGCCTCCGGTTGGAGTCCCTCCTGGTTCCGTTCGACACAGGGTCTCCGCATCCCCTGCAGGTGAATCCAGGCAGCAGCTTTGGACCCAGCCTGGGATGTTATTGATGATAATATGATTGTATTTTCTCACTGAGAAGCTTCTAAACAAGGAGACTTAGAGCAATCAATGCCCCAGGAGACGGATGCATGTATCAGGGCCTTGGTATCAGCCAGAAAACATCCATTTGTTTAAGAGGAAGAAAAGGCATGACATTTTACACATTAAAATTGATTATTTCATCAATAGGTTAATAGAAAACCAGGCTGCAAGTTCACTTCCTGCTTATACATCCCTATGGTAATGGGAGACCCGGGTATGACAAATGCAAGGCACAGAGCAGGTGGGGAGAGAGGTTTTCTGCACTCGAGCATCCCTTCCGGAGGGGGCCCGGCCTCGATCATGCCTATTTATATGGAAATGTTTTAGAAAGAGGTAAGTTTTACGCTGAGCAGTGCAGCCCCTTAGTGACTGCTTCTATCTGGAACTTGGGAAATACAGACCAAGACGCCAGAGCTTCAGCTGTTGAAAAATTAAGGACGTGATTAATTCTACAAAAACGTCGTTATACCTGAGGAACCTGGTAAATACCCATCAGACGTTTCTAAAGTAAACATTTGGAAACCGTGACCAGTTTGGTTTCTTTCGTTTCTAATGCACGATCTTGTATTGGTAGGTACCCGGAGATCCCTTTGCCAGGTGTGCTGTTACCTGGGACAGATGCTTAGGCAGGACGTGTATAGGTGGTTAAGAGCCCTTGAAGATAAGGGAAACTTCTCCACCCATGAAAAATTAAATGTAGAACCATGTACTATAGAAGAAGGGCCTGTCACCAGCCTTAGATGCCTGCTAGTTTAGAGATGACCTTTTTTTTTTTTTTTTTTTTTTTTTTTTGAGACAGAGTCTCCTTCCATTGCCCTAGGTAGAGTGCAGTGGCATCATCTTAGCTCACTGCAACCTCTAACTCCTGGGCTTAAGTGATCCTCCTGCCTCGATCTCCCAAGTAGCTGAAACCACAGGCGTACACCACAATGCCTGGCTAATTTTTCTGTTTTTAATAGAGACAGAGTCTCGCTCTTGCTCAGGCCAGTCTCAAATAGAGATTACATTTCTTATTAAAATTATTTGTTGATTTTCACACTGTAAACTAATTGTTAGGTGTTTAGTAGTTATAATGACTTTTTATCACTTCAAGAGAAGCTATACCGCAGCTAGCTTTTACTCTTGTGATTAATATAAAATTTGTATCTCAAATATACAGTGCTAGATTTCAGGATTGTATCTGTCCTTAAAGGTTCAGGTTTCTCACGTGTATTTTATGTTGTCACAAAAGAAATCCAATGTTCGCAGAAGCACCTGGGATTGACTTCAGCAGAACTCATCACGAGGGCTGCTCATCCCATGGGGTCATTTGTGGCCCAGAACTTGGTGCACACACAGAGCTTCCACCCAGGGCCTCAACTGTGCTGCTTGGGATCGTTTCAGCCCTGGCCCTACGGCAGGCAGGAGAGTGGACCGTCACAAGTGAGGATGGTGCTGGGGTTAGAGAGCTGACCGTTCGCCAGGCCACGCCTTAGCAGCCGAAGGGTCAGCCGGGCTTCCTGCTCGTGAGCTTCAGCCCTGCCTGTGGACGTGCGAAGGCTGCCCACGCCTAGGTGAGCCCTGCTCACCTGCGTCGAACAGGCGGTTATCCTAGCAGAGCCTCATAGGAGCTTGGACTAGTGTCCCTTCTCGGCTGTGGAAGTTTGAGAGAGATAGATGGTCCCGTGCGGCCCCTTCAGGAGCGTGAATGGCTGTGACCGTCCCGAGTCATGTTGCTGTGTGTGCCTGCGTGGCAGGCCTGTCCCTTTGACCTGGGGCTGTGTCTTCAGCCACGTGTGCCTGGAGACTGGCTCCAGGCGAGCCACCTACGTAACTCTTCAGTTTTTATAAAGTGTCTCCTGCAGGTCGCGAGAACGCCTCAGGTGGGCCACTTCTCTGCCACAGGTGTGGGCGGTCCTGAGTTGATGGTTGGGGGGTGGGGCAGAGGGGGCCGTGGGGAATGTGTCCCTCTGGGAGGATGGGGGTCCCATCCCTGACCCAGCCAGCCACTGCGCACAGCGTGGGCGTGGGGCCCGCTCTGCCCATGTTAAGCTGGTTCTCCTCCTCCGTGGGTGACTTGGGATTTGTCTTTTTTCTGAGAGCCCCGGGGGGCATTGACTTTTTGGGTTCCTAGGAGCTCCGTTCAGAGCCTGCAACAGGCCCGGGTATGAAAGAGAACAGACTCTGCCCTTCAACACAGTGACATGGTACCAGGGCTTCGCCGCTGTGGCTTACTGCCCAGATCCAAATCTGTCTCAGAAAAACAGCTTCTGTTTTTAACAGCTCTTGGCTTTAAAGGCCTGCCCTCTACAACATACAGACATGAACTCTGCTACTAACCAGGGTCCCTTTTGATTTGACACGCTCCTGAGACTTTGCCAAATCTACGGGCTTATGGCTGCTGGCGTCAGGGCTCCTTCCCCGGTGCCGCCGTGCCCCGGGGCAGAGGACAAATCCTGCACCGTTCGGTGGCCCCGTGTCAAACCCAGCAGGGTGAAGGGTAGGGGGTGCATGGGCTTCTCTGCCTGGGCATCTCTTTGACTGTGCAGAACTGACGACAGTGGCACTCCTCCGCCCTCCCCAAGCCCCCCTGTGTTCGCACTGGGGAGTAGAGGGCTGGGATGGGGGGGCCCTGGAGTGCCTTACTCACTTCCCCCAAACGGATGGCTCGGAGGGGAGTTCAGTGCTACTTTGACATTTCTTTTCTCCCCTTTTCATTTGTTTTCTTTTCCTCTTTGTTTTCTCTCTTTTTCCCCCTCTCCCCTTTCTGCTCTCGGGATGCAGCCAAACGCAAAGCATGGAAACTAAACCGTGTTGGTAGCCTGCGAAATATATACAGCAGCAGCAGCACCAACACCGAAGGTAACACCTCCGCCTCCACGCCCCCCAGCCCTCCTTCCTTCCCCATGCAGACATGGAAATGCGATGATGCCCCAGCCGCATGCTCCCTTATTGTGTTTGCAGAGTCATTCCTGTGGTCTTTTCATCTTTTTGTTTGTGTGTTTTATTTTACCATTCATGTTCCTTTCAGCTTACTTAAATTTTGACCTTTCCCTTCAGTCGTAGAGTAGTGATGTTTAAATTACTTCGGAAACCTATTTTCTCCTCTTTTTTCTTCTCCTTTATACATGTGGGCACTCAGTGTAATATTTCCCAAGTTATTACAGTTTTTAAAAGTGTTAGTATCAGGTGTAATGATCTGTAGCCAAATACAATAGTGTGCCGTGACATTTAAGTAACAGTCTTAATTTGTTTTGTGGAAGCATTCTCCATAATGCTCTCTGCAGCTCTAATCCAGAGGCAGGCAGGCCCGGGCCATTTGCATGGGCCGCTACTGCTTGTAAATTCAGTATATTGTTGTGTTTCTAAAGGTCGTCCGGTGCCAAAGTTCACAAATTGACTTGCGTTGCTTTTTTCACCGAAGACAGCCGTCATTGCTTTCGTATAATAGCAGATTGAATTTTTCCCCCACCTTCATTTGAACAACACAATTATAAATTGCCTTTTTTTTTTATGATTACAAATGTCAAGGGTCAGAATTATTTTGATGCCAGGCAAGGGAAAACCACCACCGTCGGCCCGAGCATACGAAAGGGAGGCTGGTGTGTAATACATGCGATGCAAAATAGGTCACAATCCAGCAATCTTGGCATAATAGGGGGAAATTTTTTTTCACTTAAGTGCAAGCCAAATGGGTCAAGTAATCGCAAGCTATGCCCTAACACTAATTGACTTATTTGGGGATGATTATAACTGTAATATTTTTCTTAATGTCACTGTTTTCTGGGCTGTTGATTTTAGCGATTGCCAAGCAGTGGCATTAAATCTCTTGTAAATTTTAAATTGCACGCTATTTCTATAAACAAGTCCCTCTCTTCACATCCCGGTCATTAACCTTTGTTGATTTATATCACCATCCTCCTTTTCTTCCTTTCACAATGATTCCTGTCTCGCTGCTGAAAGCCCTGCTCTCAGCCTGAAAAAAAAAAAAAAAAATGAATCCAGAAAACAAATCTACATTTTCACTATGGCTTGTTAAAGAGCCATTTTTTTAATCATAATTTTTTTTTCATTCCTCAAGGGGAAATTGTTGTCTGATAAGGTACCAATGGAGCTTGGCCACTTCTTTCAAAGCATTCAAGAAATACCAAACTCAAGAGGGAAAAGAATAGAATTTAAGAAATAGTCACGTTCAGTATCATGTTTTGTTGCATTTTAAAGGCTATTGACACACTCTTTCACTATTTTTTTTAAATGTTTTTCAGCTTAGGGCACATATCATTTCTCTTCCCTTACCAAGTATGTTTTTATCAATTATGTTTTTCTTTTGCATGCATGGACATTTTGTCACAACAAATTCCTTTATTGACTTTCAGCCTTAAAAAAAGAAAAAAAAAAGACATGAATTCTGGTTTGAAATGCAGTTGTATAGAAAATTGGGGGATGGTAAGGAGGCATACATGTTGGTTCCCTAAGCTTGAGGGCAGACAGCTCCCACCTGAGACCTGCTGCCAGGCCTTCCTGGAGTCGCTGGGGGGTGACATAGCACCGGATAGTGGCAAGTGAGGCCTCGCAGAAGCGCAAACTTCTCAGCCTTAACTAAGCAGGTCACGGGCAGCGCTGCCCCGCCCAGGGCCTCAGGGCAGGGTAATGCTTCCCTCTGAGATCTTCACATGCAGGGGAGCGTTGCAAACTGGGGATCCCCCAGTCGGTTGTCAGTGGGTACCAAGTGCAGTCCAGGGATGTTGGGGTAAATAATGATGGCACAGCCAGTTCTCCCTCACGTGTCCTTTCATTTTTCTTGGTCATAGTAAGTTTCAGTTCAGTGTTCAGTTACACGTATGAATGTTCAATTAAGTGACATGATCATTCTTCATTTACTTTGGGTTTAAGATTAATACCTGTACGTTTACAATCTCATTTCACATGGCTTTTAATACTATATGATGGAATTCATATAATTATAGGAAATAAATTATCAAAATGTCTTTCTGATTTCCAGCCTATTGATGTATGATGTTACCACATAGTCACTGTCTATAAAATGACCCTTATGAAGATTTGTGTCCTGAACATTCTAACTCGTGCTTTAACCTGAGGTGTTGAATGGCACAGTAAATGTACCCATCCCCAAATGGAGCATTGTTTAAAGTGGTCCACTTCAGTGATTTATCTAGAGGTACCAAAAAAATACCACCAAAATAACGTTGACACCAGAGTTCCCCGTGGACAGAGTTGGAGCCTGAGTTTTATAGGGGAAAGCCGCCCTGTAGGAGCGGGGCGTGTGGCCCAGCGGTCCTGGGACCCCTGGAGACTCAGGTTTGTGGGAAATGCACAGGGCCAAGACTTGAGCCCGAGGATCTCTCTCTGAAGCCTGTTTTCTTCTAAGTCTGCTCTCTTTGGCCCCCGGACCACATTATCTCAGTAATCCTCTCCGTACCTGCCAGGTAGGTACCGTGTTACAAAGGGGGGAGTTGGCGTTTCCATAAATCAGGCGACTTTCTGCAGAACAAGCCGGCACACTGTGGAGGCAGGACCTGTGCTCGGATCTCTCAGTTCTGGGACCTTCTCCTGGGTCCACATAGAAGGGTTGGTGGATGGAGGTCAGGGGTGAATGAAAACAAATTCACCAAAACACACATACAAGATTAGAAAACAAGCAAAAATATTTTATCTTCTTTTGTCTGTCCATGAGGGCTAATTGTCTCCGACACCACAATGGGGATTTGCTATGTATACGTGGCACTAAATTTTAAACCTTTGTTGCTTCTTAATTATCAAACTCTTTCTCAGTGTTGGTGAAATGTCATTTCCTTCAGCAAGAGTGCAACTTCACCATCTCCATCTCAGAAGCCTCTTGACGGTCCTTCCATTAGCAGCTGCTTCCCAACCCAAGGGGGGAAAAATCTAATATCTGGTGACTGAGACTAGGCTTGAAAATGTTCAACTCTAAATTTTTGTTCGAGAAAGAACAAAGAGAACTGAGTAGGGGAAGGGAGGCCTGACGGGTGCCTGGGCAGCATCCCTTCCGACGCCCGGGCCTTGCCTTCGGCGCACCTGAGAACTGTGGGTGGAGGGAGTGGGTGGGCTCTCCCAAGGGTGTTGAGCTGTGTCTATTCTGCAGAAGAAAAGTACTTCCAGGACAGGTGATAAAGGGTAAACAGGCAAAGGAGCAAGGTGTTGGGGAACAAAGGGCCATTTCTTGGGGTGCCGGGCCCCCCCACACATTATATGAGCTGTACTGCCCACTCACAGATAGCAAAATGAATACTTAGGACAAGGCCACATCACACCATAAATGACGCTTGGACCCAAGTATTAGCCAAAGTCAGGATTGGTCCAAAGTCCCAATTTGACCTTGTTGTCCTGCTCTGTCCATAAAGTTCCATTTCTGTGGATTTAGAACTTGCCCCAGAGACAGGCCCGTGAAACACTGCTTTGGGGACATCCATGTGCCACAGTGGGCCCATGATAGGATCAGGTCCCTTCCACCGTATGTTCCAGACTTTCCCTGAGCAAACTCGAGCTGGCCTAACTTGAGGACGGTTCCTACCACCATCCACTGTTCTTGGTCACAGTTCTGAGACTTGCAACTCGTTCAGAGTTAAGTTAAATAAACTATACACGTGTGCCCCACGGCTCACATCTAGGAAGGACGAGCCTGCTAAGGGAGAGTGGGTAGGCCTGTCTTCTCGTTCGTGACTCCTGGGTCCCTGCCGTGACACGTCATCACTGGTGCTGGGTCCTGGTGGAGCAGAGAGGATAAGGGTGCACCCGTGCGTGGCCTTCGGGGAACGTACAGAGGTTCTAATGCAGATTGAGGACAGGTGAGCTCCGGAAGAGACCCTGGCAGCTTTGTCCATTTGACGTAGGGGTTCAGGAAAGGCTTGGGGCCTCTGGGAGTTGACAGTAGCCATGGCCACCGCAGCTCAGTGCTGAGTGGTTTCTTGCATCCTGGCTTGCAACTCCCCATCAATCCTGGAGGAGGAGGTCTTCTCCTCCACCCTTTATAAAAGAGGAAACTGAGGCTGGGAGAAGAGCCAGGGTGAGCCCCGGGGATACTCCTACTCCCCATGGGGAGACGGGCAGCAGCCTGAGCCTGGGCAGTGCTCATCAGAGAGCAAATGGCAGCCTGAGACTGGAGCCAGGGTGCAGGTGCCCCTTTGGGGACCACCACAGGAGACAGCCCACGTCACTGGCAGAGGAAGAAGGCTGCCCTGCCCTGGCCTGAGATGTGGGACCAGTCCTGCTGGCTTTTTCCTGAAGGCTTCACTACAGTGTCTGAATTGGGCCCCCCCACCCCCAAAGACCTCATGAACCTGTCGGACCGTGCAGGGCGCCACCCTCTGAAGCTGCCTTCCAGAACCTCGGCAGTGACCATTCTCCAGGCTCAGAGAAGGTTCCGTTTCACTTTGAATCATCTCAGATACTTTGAGACATTTACTCTCATTTGCAAGAGGCGGCGTGGACAGTGGTTTTTGAGCCCAGACTCTCGGGCCAGATGGCCTTGAGTCGGAATCACCACTTTGTAGCTCCAACCGTGGCTTCTTGACGTGTCCTCTCTGTACCTTGGTTTCCCCACCAGCAGACTGGGGTGACGACACCTCCTGCACAGGGTCATGGTGCGGGCTCGGCAAGCTGACGTCTGCAGAGCCGGGTGCCACGGTGCCCATGGGAAACCGCTCACCCGTGGCTGCTCGCCCAGGCTCAGGAGTAGCGCTGCCCAGGCCCACAGATTCCCGTTGCTCAAAGAAAATTCGGAGTCTCGAGCCTTGTTTACGTTACGAGAAGCGGAGACCCCTCAGGAGATGTCGGCCCTAGAAGTGTAAGAGAGAATTTAAAAATCAGACTTACTCTTTCTCCCAGATTTTTCCACCTTCCCTTCCACTCAGTGCCACGCTGGGAAGAACCGGCAGTGGTGGAAATCGGCTGACAGCTGAGCTTCGGGTCAGCCCCGCCACCTCCCCACCGTGGGATCCAGCTGCTGGGCCTGTCCTTCCTCCATTTACTTTTCTTCTCTAACACGGAGACAGTAAAACCCACCTCGAAGGATAACTGAAGAAATGAAGTGAAGCCCGTGCCACCCTTCCCACAGCGCGGGACACGTGGCACGTGGCGGGGCTGACCGGGGCGGGGGCTGTTCCATCGCTGCACAGACGTATTTAACAGAAAAGTGACTCTCCACTTTCCTGGAGAAAAGTGGGCTCCACGGAGAATGTCCACGGGACGGTTTGGTGGCCTGTCGGAGGTGTCGGGACGGGGCGGAACAGGCCGAAGCAGACACTCCTAAGCGATGGGCGGCGCAGATTAAGAGCTAATGCAGTTAAATTCGGATTTGGGAAACCCCTTCATGGGAAATAAGTCTTGAATTGGCATTTTGGGAGAGAAGCGAGGTTGCTTGTTTTCCTAGCCCCTGACTTGAGGGAATGACAACACTTGGGATCACCTGAGTGCTGGGCAGCACCTGGGGGCGGGGAACACCTGTGGGCGGTGAAGGGCACCCCCGAAGGCCCCCGTGGACCTGGGTGGCCTTCTGATGTCCCGCTGGGCCCTGGGCCTGCCTGGCCACTTATTTCTGTAACTGGGAGCCCGAGGGGACCTTTGAGAAGTGAAGACCTTGTCGAAATGAGGAACAAATGGTAAATACAGCGCGCGATGCTCAGTAACTAGATAAATTACGACACGTGCCTCTGGTTTTTCTTTCTCTTTCTAAACCAAACACTTGGGCCTGGAGCTCTCACGGGGCGTCCGGGCCGCCAGCAAGCGCGAGGGACAACGTTAACACGCGTCTTCTGCACCCCAGAATGTTTGCCATTTGGGGTCGGTCTGGCAACTAATTTTTCTTAGGGGCTTTGTTTTAGACACTTTCCTTGATTTAAGAAATGCCTGGCACCCTGCAGTGGGCGCCGAGTGCTGCCCCAGCTCTTTGTAATGTGTTTGGGAGATAAAAACCTGTGTGTTTCTTGAGAACCTTCCTGTGGCAATATTAGCAGTGGGCATTCCTAGCTGAGATTTCCCTCTGGGAATTTGCTTCTTCCCAGAATTAATCATGTTCTTGTCCTAAATGAAGCCACAGTGCAGCACCTCTGTTGGGCTCTCTTGCTTAAACAAAAAGGTGTTCACCAAATTCAGAGTTTCCAGAAAATACCCCAGACCCATGAACTTACATGTGTTTGTAACGATCTTTTCTTTTTGTTTAAAATTAGTAACTTCTCAAGCATGTTGGCGGGGTGTTTTTGTAGGTATTATTTTTTCCATAGTCCTTGATTCTGCACAAGCCTGGGCCATATTCTGCAGGCTTTCTTTCACATCAAGCTTTTCCTACAAAAATGGGAGAAAAATGGAAAATAAAACTTATTTTAGTGGGTTTTGGCCGACATCTTAAATGTGGTCTTCATAATTGGGTAAAATATCTAAACCACATGCCTATTTCATATGTGCTTTTAAAGCAGAAATATCGAAGTCTTACGAAATTTCTGGGGCTGTGTATGACATTGCCTCACGTGATCTCACGGGGCACAGGTCATGGGAGACCTGCAGAACCCACGGAGTAGGGAGCGCGTTCCATCTCAGCTTCCAGCTCTGATAACTTGATAGCAGCTGCCTGGAGAATTGTGTTAAGGGGGATTCTGAGGCTGCCAGTTGGGAACATCCTTCCTTGCAAAAGGAGGAGACACAGCATCCTAGTCCTCCCTGGTCCAGCCCGCTGCCTGCCCTGCAGGTAGAGCTGAGACCAGAAAGCTGGACCGGGCTGCTCATGGGCTCCAGGTGGCAGATGGTAGAGCAGGAAGTAGGTTCCAGGAGAGAGAAGCCCGAAAGTGGGAGCCCCGTTCAGAGAGGAACTGGGGAAAACCCATCACCAACACTCACTTGTTAATGGGCTTTGGGGGGACGCAGCTTGGCCAAAGGTAAGATCTGTTAAGGTATTAGCCAGGGTACTGTGGCGTATCCTAAAACAAAAGTCCCGATTCTTATATGACAGAAGTCAAGAGCAGAGAGGATGGTCATTTTCCCTGTGGGTCTTGGCTATTTTATTGTCCGATCGTTTTTCAGTGGTGCCGTCTGGAAGCCACGGGGCTTCGTGGAGCCCGGACTCCTATCGGCAGAGTCTGCAGTGAACGTGCGGCCCGCGTGAACATTGTCATCTCTGCACAGTTTCAGTGACACATCTCATTTCCATCCTGTGTTTGTCATGCACTGTGTCAGGAAGGACACTCAGCCCTGTGGATAGAGCAGCGGCTGGGCACTAGGTGGCTGGATTCCATGCTGGAGTGAGGGGACCCTGGGAGAGTCAGCTCTCTCCAGGACTCAGACTCTTCCAGGCAGTGATGAACCTGAAGTGTAGTGAGTGACCTCTGCATCCTTCTGAGCCTTTCTCGATGCAGAAGAGACCCGGATCCCGGTGACATCACACCCATCACGCCTGCACCCACAGTTTTGAGCCATTCTGCATCTTAGTTTGGGACAAGGATCTAGATCCTGTCCCCTCCCCGAGACATGTGTGTCCCTGTGTCCCCCTCTCCTCCCCTCACCCACGTCCCCAAGTGCATCCTTGCCAGGTGTCTCTCGTTGGAGACAACTTCCAAATGTAAAACCGCTTTCAGCTGCTTTTAACCCTTTAACCCTTTGTCTGCTAGGATTCCGCAAAAAAATAATTGATGACTGATTGGCCCATTAACCTTTAAGGGGAAAAAAAAGTTTGACAGCCCGGACTTGTGTAATGAGGAGGGATTCCTTGTGAAATCAGTCTGATGGCTGAGTTGCTTGCCCCTGAGGAGGCAAAATTAGCCCCATGGGGCCTCGTCTGCATAGAAACTGGACGCAATTAGTGTAATATCCGGTGTTATTAATGTCGTTTGGAGTAATTGGGCAGGTTGGTTTCGACAGGTTCATGGTGCTAAAATACTATTATAGTGGACCTTTCCACAGCTAACCGTTAAACACAGAAAACTGTTTAAATCCCTGTGAGCCCAATCACAAAACTTTATATTAAACAGCTAAGCCCTGGAATGTCGCACTGTGAAACAACTACTTCGGGCTTTGGGGCGTGGTGGCGTTTTGATTTTTCATGAGCCGGGGACTAATTTTCCTCTGTGTGTGTGTGTGTGTGTGTGTGTATCTGAAACTAAGAACACACTTTTAATATCCACACCGTCAGGAATTTCTACAACCTGAGTTCTGTTTTTACAGAATGAATTAAATATAAGCCACTAGAATTGTCACTAATGGTAGGTTTGTGTTAGTGAAATGACGCCACTTGAGATGAGGCCCCGGCGTGGCACGTCCTGGCTGTTTGAGCGCTCACTCCGCACATTTTAACCGAGGGTGACAGTGAAGAGTGATGCCCGGCTCTGTCTCTCTGACTGATGGCCCCGCACTGCCAATTACTGTTTTTATCATTTTTTATCTAGTTGCTGATAACTAAAATATCATCAGAGTGTCACTTCCTAATGTGCCGCAGTCCTCTGGGCCGCTGGTGATTTGAATGAGGCTCTGTCATCTGGTAAAAATTCTTCTTTGAACATTAGGAGGAGCGTGTGAATGTTCTCCCCACACGGAGGAAGGGAAAACATTTGGGTCCAGAAATCTGTTCACTGTTTATTTAATGAGAGTGAGCAGTCACTGCAGCATACGGAAGTGCAAACACAGATTAAACGTGTAGATTTACCAGGTATTGACCTAAGAAGGTGACCAGAGCAGCACCTAGCAGATACCCACGAGGGTAGGTTTTCCTCACTGCACTAGTCAAGACTGGGGTTAGTAGTGGCAAGAACCCAATGTAAAGGGGAGAACAGGCTGTCTCGTGGAACCAACTACAGGACAGGTGGGTCTGGCTGGCTACAGGGACACCGGCACCCAGGGACCTGGCACTTCCCCTTCCTGGCTCTGCAGTGCTGGTCCGCAGCATCCTCACCTGTCCACGGGTTTTCCTTCCCGTGCTGTGGGCAAAGCCACCTGCACCTGTGGGCCACGTCCTGGCAGGTCCCAAATAAGAGGGTAAGGGGCTCTGTGGCCCCGACTCATAAGTGAGACCTGGACAAGGACACGTGGATCACGCATCCCTTACCAGATCTGAAAAGAGGGGGCGCATCGCATACTCGGATTGGCCCCGCATAGGTGGGACCGTCCCTGCCCCCATGCTGGCCAGTCACTGACCAGGGAGCCAGACACCCCGGCACATGGCACCTGGAAAGTCCCCAGCTTGTGACCACCATACCCATGCTCCGTGCCCCCCAGTGTTCTCCAGGCTGGCCTGACCGGGTGGCCTGACAGCAGTTAGAACCGGGACACCAGTGACTGGCAGGTTAGGGACTTCGGAGAAAACTGCTTTCGAAAGACCCCACGTTGCTCTGACGTGAGCAGTCGGGGGAAGTAACAGGAAGGCCACCGGGAAACACTCTGGCTCCCACTCGACCCCTGAGGAGAGCTCCTTTTTAAGGGTTCATTTGTTTTTAGGAATTCGGGGAAGAAGGCTGCTTGCCACTTTAAGATAAAAAAATAATTAGAGATGACGCCTGTAAAGTTCTGGCCTCGTTCCTGACGCAGAGTGGGGCCCCAGCGGTATTGTTCTGTGTGCCTGTTGTGCCGTGCAGTAGGTTTGTTACAAAGAAGCAAATCACCGCTCCGTGGAAGGTAACGTGACTAAATACACCGTGGCTCTGTAACCCTCGTGCTTAGTTTTGTAATCTCGGCGGAGGCAGAGAAAAGTCATGTGACAGGTAGAATTCAGTTCTGAAACTCTAACCATGGGTGTTCACATGCTCTCCTCCCTCAAAAAAAAAAAGAGCCACGCAGAGACAGTGTCCTGGAAAGCACGTGGCCCTGGCGTAGCTCGACGCCACTTGGCGATGTTGGCGCAGAGTGATCGCAGCTAGGCTCTGTGCTTGGCTGTTGGTCCTTGCTTGGGAAGCGAGTCCCAGCTGGCCAGCCCCTTGTCATAGATGTCAGGGCCTGAAATCCAAAAGCAGGCTGAGGGAGCAGCCCTGGCGGGGCCTGCCTCTGCCTCAAGTGCTCAGGGCTCCGTCTCCCCTCCCTCGTCCCCTGGCTAGCGGCCTTGAAAGAAGGCAGTCACAGTAAGGATTCTTGTCTTAAGCACCCTGCAACTGCATGTTCGAAGGAATGATTCTAACCTTGCACCCTTAAGAATAATGGTACTGTGGGGTTTAGGGATAGATCCCTCTTTGTCCAAGGTAAGGGAGTTTCCGTCTATTCCTAGTTGGCTAAGAAATTGTCCATTGTGTTTCTTTTCCTTATTAACCCTTTTTCATCTTCTGGATGGGAAATTGCACACTCTGCTTGTTTTCTGGTAGAGGTTAGGGCGTTCCTAACGTGAGTTAGTTCTTACCTCCCCCCAGGAAACAGAGCAAGGCCCGTTGGACATCTTAACTCTGGCATCACCTCCACCCTCACGTTCTCTCGCATTTTGTGCCTTCCCCATGTTAGACGTCATTATTAGAAGTCGTGGTTAATATAACATTTCTTTAGTTTATCTATGTGTTTATCAGTTCATTTGCTCACCAACCCTGCTCTCTCAAACCTTCCCTCTAGGATCTTCCTGAAGTGTAAAGTGTAGTAGTTCCTCTAGTGAAGGTCTATTAGTAATAAGCACTTTGATTCTTTCGCATGAAAATATCTTTATTCCACTCTTGGTTTTGAAAGAGAGTTTTTTCCTGGATCTCAATTCTGGCTGATGTTATTTTCTCTTGAGGATATTATTCCCCAGCCTTACGGCTCTGATTATTACTTTTAATGAGTCTGTCATTCCTACCGATACTTGTTTAAGGGCAATCTGTCTTTTCTTGCTGGCTAGTCTTAAGATTGTCTCTGTCTTTGGTTTTCTATAGTTTTGTACGCTTTTGGTGTGGTTTTCTTCATTGTAATCTGTCTGGGTAAAGAATGCACTTCCTACATCTATAACCCTGCGTCTCTCAGCAGTCCTGTAAAATTCTCCCTGTGCCGTCGGGCAGTTAGACGCATGTTGCACCTTATTTCCAAAAGACCTACCTTTTTCCCAATCTGCCTGGTCATTTGCAGTGGTCTCCTTTTGCTTGAAAATTTAGGAGATTACATTTTCTGTTTTTAAAAACATTTCATACACACTTACTTTAAATTCTGTATCGGTACTTTGGATCTAAATCTGTTGTCCTGTCTCCTGTGTGCTGGGTGGTCTCTGGTTTTGAGTTCACCTGTGGTTGGTCTTTGTGGGAAGACTTTAGTTAGTGAAGATACCATGAGCCGGGGGCAGTGGGGGGTGGACTCTGTGCACCTGCTGCCCCCTGTCCTCTTCTCCAGTGCCGGGTGCAGGGCTCCTAGGCCGTGCTTCCCCTCTCATCGTGACCTTATTCGCCATGCCGCCGAAGGTGTTTGCCCCTCGGAGTAGCCCTCGCTGGTGCAATTGTGCAGCACTCAGGGCTGACAGTTCTAGTTTAAGCTCATGGATTTGGTTTTGGGAGGGATGAGAAGGTCGGGCTTGAGGCTTGGAGCTTATTCCCCACTGTGGATGCCGTACCGTGAGGCAGTCAGGCTGGAAGGGAAGCCGGGCCCTGAGGACGCTGCAGAAGTGCTAGAGTGTGGGTGACGGGGGTGACAGCGCAGATTCGTTACAGGCAAACTCGGGGAGCATCAGGGCTGGGCCAGAGCCAGCGGAACAGTCGGGCGAGGGCCGAAAGCAGAAGGAAGTAGGGAGAGAGGTACGGATTGGGGGATGTTGCTAAGCCGTGTTGTGACCGATCAGATGGCAGTAGGAAGAGGGAGAGGGAGGAATCCAGGTGATTCTGAGATTTTATGATGAGAAATAGTGTTGTAGCCATTTAAACCCAAAGAGTAACATTTGAAAATCGCAGCCGATCTATTTTATGTCTATGAAATTTGACATGAGGACAAAATATTCGAGGAATATCCGTAGACATTTTAAAATCCAAAAGTGACGAGATGTTTGGATTGGAGATGCAGATTTGAGAATTGTACACATCTATTGGGAGTGACCGTCTGAGCTTGGGAAGTAAATGGAGCCGTAAGAAGGGGTGAGGAGTAGGGAGGACCAGGAACTGAACTTGGAGGCTGCCCTCACTAAAGTCCACATGAAGAGGAGCAGGGAGGGGGAAAGGCAGCGGCAATTAGACAGCTGGAAAGGAAACTGTGGCTGAGCTGAGTGAGCAGGTGGCAGGTGCCCGCAGCCCCCTCCTTGCCCTTGCGCAGACATTGCTAATTGATCCTCGTTCTCCTGGAGCCTGGGAATCCTCACGTAGCAGCCCCTGCAGCTGCTCACAGCTGCCCCGTGCACAGAGGAGTTGCCAACTATCTTGCGGCACTTCCACAGGCTCTCAGAGTCGGAAGAGCCCTGCTGGTCATCTCTGAGATGCTGAGTGTCCACCCCTCTCCCTCTGAAAGGGCCACGTGACAAGGGCTTGAAACCTGCAGGGAAGCAGAACCCAAAAGTTCCACCTGTGGATAGTTGTGAGGGGGGGAGAATCTTCCACCTGTGAGTCTCCACCCTTTTTTCTGACCAGGGTTGACCCCCCAGGGCTCCCAGAACAGGTGTCGTCCCTCTGCTGGCAGACAGAGCTCCCTCGAGTGCTCCCTGGCAGTCCTCTCCCTTGGTGCTCCCCGACCTCCTCCCCCTCACCGTCAGTGACACTGGTGGCCGTCACTTTCACTGAGAGCCCCGCCTTGGGCTTGCCGTGCGCTGCGGCTGCCCAGCCTTTTCACATTTGCAACTGGTGAGCAAAGTCTCTCCAAACCTCGCTCGCCACTGGGGTCCAAGGGGAGGAATTTCAGCCACATGTGATGTGTTTCCCCACCTGAGTTCTCAACCCGGCTCTGGGGTCCTTCTCTCTTTAGACCTAGGAGAGGAAACCCTAGTTTAACTGCTCTCATCCCCAAATTCCCTCCTTTCAAGATTTCGTAAGCAGACGTCGTGTCTTTATCCACGTCATTGACTGAAATGCGAAACAAGACAAGACAGAGGTGAAAGTCCCGTGATGTGCCACTTGCTACAACCTCCTTCCAGGTTGTGGTGCCTGGTACCCTCTGGAAGGAAACTTCCAGTGAGTTGTGGATCCGTGTGACTCTACTCACATCCCTCTCATTCACCCTGACAAATGCCTTGCTTACATCAGGTGAGGTTTCAAGGTAACTGAGTAGCTCAGAAGACCAAGAGGGGAAGAGTTGCAAGACAGTGGTGTTCATCAGCGTCAGATATCCTAGAGAGGAGGGGACCAGTGAGGAAGAAAACTGAGCACAAGCCACAGGCCCTGGCTGGTCACTCCTCTGTCATCTCTCACAGTGAGGTCTCAATAGGAGGGATAGTGGGGCAGGTATCAGAGGAGAGTGGCGGAGAGCTGCATGCACCAGTGCACATCACTGCTCTGCAGGCTGTGCCAGCGACGGGTGAAGACAGAGGTGACCTCTCAAGGACGGAGTGAGGCCAGGAAGTCTGTAGAAGGGGCTGTCAAGTTTGGGATAGAGTGAGGAAGTCCTTGCCCCATCCAGGTCCCAGGAAGGTGCACGGGGACCGAGCAGAGGAAGCAGAGAGATACAGGGGAAGAAACGGCCCAGGAACTGAAAGGAGAGACAGAAATGTCTAGTGACACGGAAGTTACTAGAAAAGGGAATTCGTGTCAAGTATAAGGAGAAGCCAGGTGGTGGGATAGATTTTGAGGTGCCTAGTGAGGCCGTAGAGTAGATATTGTAGGGTTGTACACTTGCAAGAAATGGATTCTAATGTTCCTGTGAACAATTAAATGTATTTGAAGTAGATTTGGCATGCGTAGGTAAATTTTGTTTACATAATTAATAGGGTAAAGACAGACTGTACTTCAGCAATTTAATTTGAAAGTTATGTCTTTGCATGGAATACTGAGAGCATCACAGTGGAAGATGCCCAGTAGCAGCTACTGCCTTGGAAGGGGGCAAAAAATACTTTATTCAGGCACTTTCTTCATATCTCCATTGTTGTGTTCATCACTCTGTGTTCAGTCATCCGTGTGTACGTGTGTGCCTGTCCCCACCACGTAGAGGCATTTAGGGAACACAGATTGTCCCCTGCATGCCGGAACCCCTTCCACCCGGCCAGTGCCTGGCACGTGGGGAGGGCGGCCGATGACCAGGGCCTGAGGCTGTGCCCCTGCAAAGCAAGTGCCGCTCTTCCCCATTAGTTCCAAGAGGGTAGCTCGCGACCGGCCAGATGTTTGAACAGGAAGGTTCTGTGGTGCAGGACCAGTTGTGCAGAAATTTAACAGGGAAGCTAGTGGTTGTCGTTTTTTTCACTAGAAGGTCCAGTAAATCCTGATCAGAGGGAGCATTCACATGTGCATTTGAATTTCACAGGTTTTAAAAAGTGTGAGCCCCTCTATTCAGTAGATCTCCTAATGAAAAAGTGCCACATTCTACCCACAGATTACCAAGTTTTCCTTATGGTCTGACTGTGAATTGGGTAGTTCCTTCCTGCCTCACCTACCAGTTCACTAGGATAGTTTTGCATAAAATACATGAATTGGGGCACTATCTTACAAGAATCCATGCGGAAAAGGTTGTAATTCATAGCATCAGGACATAAAAGCCCGTGGATCAAGAAGGCGGACCTCTAAAACCACAGGTGCAGCGGCTCAGCCGGTAACTGCAGGTGTAATTGTAGGTCAGCCGTGGAGAGACCTATGTGAAAGTCACAGGGACTTCTTTTTTTTATGAAAACCCCAACAAGTCCCCGACTGTCCAAGGGCATTACTAGGGGTGGGGGAGGG